>QYTT01090473.1:41536-66285 GCA_006980735.1 Dasypogon diadema
AATTTTTTCTGTTTTATGATATTTCGGTGTGCGGGTCAAAAGTTTAGGTTACCCATTCAGGGGGTAAATTAATAATTTGATTGCATAGGGGGTGGCAAAATATCATGTGATTACGCACTAAATAAATTGCATTGATTCCCCTAGTGGGATGTATGGGAAATTAGAGTTCAGTTCAAACGAACAGGAAGTTCCTTAATTTAGTTTTGATGCAAGGAATAACATTAATTTTGTCATGAATTTAGGGCGGATTTTACCCATTGTTTGATTGAGTAAACTTAGGGTTCTAGAGGTTTCAGTAAAATATATATTTCCTAAAAATATGGCATACATTCTACAATGGTTTTAGTTTTAATTGTCACCTGTTATCTAGCAGAAAGTCCTGTAGGTTGTCAAATTTCTGATGGTTCTAGTGAAGGAAGTAATGGAGAGTAGAGGAGAGTCAGGTGCCTCATTTCGACCAATTTATTGGGTCGCATAGTTCGCCAAATTATCAAAGCCATAGGTCTATATTTTCGTCGTTGAAACAAAGAGACGTTCCGTTGAGTGGAGACTAAAAGAAAATAGAAATCTATTGAAAATGAAGCTGCCCGAATTATTTTCTTTAAAGTGTAGACATGAAGAATTCCTTCTCGATGGTCAAATAGAAAACAAAGATTATTACCTCCCCGCCTTGAACCATTTGCGTTAAGCTTTCTATTTCAAAAGACCGAATAATAAAAAAAATACTTTTTTTTCGAAGAAGTCATGGTTTTTAGAAGCGATAAACTCTTTGAAGGCCTGAATTACAGAGAGTCTATTTTTGAATGTTTCCTGAAGCAAGAATAATTTCAAACTTCTAAAAATGCGACAATTTGTTAGAGAGGTCTTTGGAGAGAAGAAAAAAAAGGTTTCTGTGTTGGAATGTGTGAAGTCAATGGTTTCTTCTAATTGGAGGATTATACCAGTCAGAAGACCAAAATGCAGTAACCATAGTATCTGGGTATCAGGAATGTTTAAGGACATGTTTTGGGATTTAGTTTTAATCGACCCAATCTTCATTTCGTTCCCTATTATCGAAGAAACGGAAATGATCCTTTCAGGAAAAGTATCATTACTTGTGAAATGGATTATCACAAGTAATGATCATTTCCGTTTCGAGCATATTTTCAAACGACTAAGGGTGAATTTTAGATGAACACAAATCCAACATTTTATGCTATACGACCTAATAGAAAAAGAATGATAGACAATGCAGAACCTTGCGATACTCCAGGGTTGACAATATTGAAAAATCGGACGGAAATTATACAATAATCTCAATTTTGTCCAAAGAGTGCTACCAGACATCGAGTAATTATTGATAGGTTTATTAAAAAGCATCCAAGAGGTTCGGATCATAATTTACTAAATCAATTACTCGAGGGAAGCAATCCATTGGTTAGATTGGCAGAAAGAAAAGCTGGACTGGTATTGATCCAACATATAAAAGCATCCACGGTTTTATAGGTGGAGAAATTACTTGGATGGTAAGAATTCCTTTATTGATTGGAAAGACTTTTCAGTTATTCAACTCCCACCAAGTAAAATGCGAATACTGCTCAATCATCCAGAAAAGCATTCCTCATAAAATTTTTCCACCATAACCTGTATCTCCCGTCACTGTTGAGCTGAACATTTCTCGTGCTTTACAATTTCGACAAAAGGAAGAAAAAAATACCACGTTTTATCATAAAATTACCATAAAACAGAGGAAAGTGGTTTACATCCATTTTCAAGCACTAGGACCAATGATGCGCTCCCATTTCCATGGTTCGCAGCATGTGCTCCACGAGGGCACCCTAATGGGGAAATTCTTTTATTACTTCCTGATCTCATCATCGTGTACCGTTGCAATTACCATTTTTCTCGTTGCTCTGACTTTCTCTACGCTACCCTGTTCTATTTCAGTTTCAGTCCAGGGAAATGGAAACGGATATTCGCCTTAAGAATTTGTGACAAGATTTGGAATATGAAAAAAGAAAGGTCCAAAATTACACGAGAGATGATTGCGCAAATTTGGAATACCTATGCGGCTGAGTTTGAGAAATTGTTTTGGGTGGGGGTGGCGCACGTACAGAAAAACAGAACTACCATCCCCCTGATTGCAGCTATATCGCTTGGAATGGATTCCGGGATTTTCTGGTGTGTACAGCAGATGAAGGGCGGAAATTCTATGGTACGTAGCAAGAGGGATCTCCCGCAATCTTCTGATGTCAGGATTTGTTTTTCTCTCAAGTCCTATGTACTGTGGGGATATTACAAATGGGGGATGATGGCGATGGTGATGATTTCTTCCTTTTCATTGTGCGCACCTCATCGCTGTTGTGTTGCTCCCCCTTCGAGAAGAGGATGGTAATCGTATGGTAATCTTGAACCCTCCGAAGGAAGTCGACTTACAGTCAGTCAGTCACCATGGAAAGCAAATCGAAAAAATCAGGGTAAGTTGAAAATTAAACAACACCAGGGAAACAGGTCTATTCCTCGGCGTTTGTTGAGCTGCATCGTCGATTGTTGGTGTTGAGTGGATGTACAGTCTGATTGTCGCCTTTGGTTTTTACTGCTGATGGATAGATTTCATAGGCGTTTGAAGATCATGGAACTATTGGGTCGAAAAATTGGCATGCAATCATTTACGCTATTTTAAGGATTGTTTTTCTTGCAATTTAGAGCTCTTGTGGGTAAAGTGGAGTTGCCGGTGATTTCTGTCTCTACCTTAGAAAGACGTTAAAGTGATGATTTTGCTTTCTTAAGTTTTCATTTCACATTTACTGGCTATTTATCCTATAATGTGCCCACCCCTGTATATATTTTCTGACCACCCTACCATTTCGGTAAAACAAACTGCCCTAAAATATGGAGCTCGGATGACTGTAATCACGTTTCCCCAACAACCAATCACAGATCTAGAACAAAAGGCACACTAACGATTACTGGAGTGTATGCGTACCCTTAAGAGAACTACCCTTGAAAAGATGCCATGTCGTATCCGAAAAAGTGGGTTGGAACGAGTATTGGGTTAGCTGGATACTGTGCGGGGGATGCTGCCAATCTCTGTAAGGTGGATACTGACTGAAGGTAACTTTTATAAAACAAAATGAAGGACAGTGTTTAATATCTCCCCACCATTTCTCGTTTATGTGGATCGGAGTTTAACGCGGAAAAGTTGTTAGACATTTTTGGTCTGATAGGAGTTAATGGCAATCGAATTATTTTGAAATTATTATTATTATTCGGGTAAATGGTTGAAGTTTTGAATTTGCCTTGAATGGACAAAGAGATTAGAAATTGGAAAGTTTGAATGAGAAATTTTCCAATTTAAATTTGTTTTTATAAGCCACTTCGTGCGGGCGGGTTTTGTTACGTCATTTCATTAAAAAACTACACCCTTCATGCATTTGATATAAGTGAGATGGATTGATTTGCTAGAAATTCAATTTATTGGCGAGATAGAGATAGATAGAGGTTTTTCATCTTCCCATATGTGGAGATTATGGAAGTTGATAATTCTATCTGTAAACAGTTATTTTGAAGTCTCTTGATTGCAAAGCTTTCACCGGTTGGTAGTGATATGGGTAATACCCGATTCTAAAGGGAATTTTTTCCATGCTTTTGCGAGGATCATTAGAAATTAACCCCAAAACACGTTCGTATATTTCAAGGTTTTATTCCTTACCTCATTCATAAGAACGCGGATGGAATGATCCAATCTTTTCTACTCTTCGGCGGATATTTTCAAACGCTGAGCTATGTTGGCAACATTTACCGGGATAATATTCCTGGAACAACCGCCAAGCTAAAGAATTGTTCCTTCTAGGAGCCTCCTTTTCACTTCAGGTGCACAACTTTTTTAAATAAAATATATATTCTAAGGTCATGGTGGCCAATAGGATCTCTTGATTATAAACCCACTCGATTTTTATTTATGGGTTCATCTGAAAGATCTTGTGTCTGTGTCTTAAATATCATATACTGAAAATTTGTGAAGGCAGCGCCTAAATGAGAAATAACCCTCGACTTGAAGCTGTTACTGTGATGCCAAAATTGGTATGCATTATCTTGGCTGGAGGAAAACGGGGATGTGGAAGAAAAGGAAATTACGAGGTCCAGTGGAAATGTCGGTGTTCTGGAAAGATCTTTGGCTTCTAGAGCAGGTATGTGCATTTTACAAGAGGGAAACCTTGTTGTATTATTTTGAAAATATTAAAAAAAAATCCAAAGTTGAAGGCATTTTTTATCGAACATCAAAATGTTAATAAATTTTGAATGGAAACAGATATTGAGCTATTTCTTTTTTTATTTAAAGCACTGGATTAAAATAAAAAAATGTATGTCCTTTGTGTAGATCTTTAACAGGATTAACATTTTTTCAAAAATTCAACTTTTAGGCTTAATAACCGAAGGATTTGTGCATAAATCGTAACATTGTATCATTAAGAAAAACGAATTGACAAGTCTCCACTTTGATCCTGTGACGTTACAATGGGCAATGATTAAAAAACGCACAAAAGATCTCAGGAAATTATAAAATTGAACACACTCCACTATTTAAAAGTTAATCTTGTTGTAGTGTGTTTCCTTCAAGTTAAGTATCATATCTCTCGAAAAAGTATTCTCTAAAGCCATAAACTTTTATTAAATAAAAACAAAGAAAATACTTTTAAAAATCACACCAAAGTGCAAACACCTAAAGATCTTTAAAAAAAGTCCTTTACACCCTGAACACTTTTTTTATAGAACTCCTTTACCACCATGCAAAAGATCTGAAAAACGCCCAGTAGGGAAATTTTCTAATTTTGATTGATGACGGGATCCAGTCCATGATGGATATGTCCACATAAATTTGAGCATTAGCAGTCATCTCATCTGGGAACCCCATGACCTTACTTTTCACGGTTTCCACACTGACTTGGCTTTGTTGGTTGATTGGTGTACCCTTAGTAGAACCTACCCTGCACCGTGGCTATACCCTACACGAGCTTGTATATCGTTAGCTGGATGTAAGTGTAAAAACTGATTACACATTCCTCGGTCCTTTCAAAGGAACCCAACCAACTGAAAAGGAATGAAATGACGGCGATGGGTGATTAATCTCCTCCTGATGTACAGAAGCAGCAATAGAGACTTGCACAGGTGGATGGAAGGAGGTTATCATCAATCAAAACGACCAGAAATTATTTTCCTGCCTCTCTTTGCCATATCCGTTTGACACTGAGCTAGATTGCTCCTTCGATAGTGAACAAAGATCAATTAGAGGTTGAATGCGTGAAATTGGAAGATGAAATGGTGTCAGATCAGCTGCGAGTGCCGCTGCAAGTTTGACACTTCTCCCAAAAGAGGAGAAAGCGATTGTGTTCCCAGTGTAGACACCAAGGAGGATTCCTGCCATGCTTAAGGTCCTATGGCAATAAAAACGGCAGTTAGAGAATGCGATCAGACGCATAAATCATCGAAATAAGAAATTTATTATCCGACTGCATTAGCAGGGAGACATTGCCTGGAGTTGGCCAGAGCCAGAGACAGTTTTGCCTGTTCGGTAGCTGGCAGCGCTATCCTGAACTTTCTTATTTTACATCCTGGTGGTTTCTCACCTTTTAAGGGGATGATGTATGTGCCATAAATTATCGAAATAAATAAATTATGGCCCTAGAGTTGGGGTATCCTCCATTCCCTGAGATACGCTGTGCACCGCTACCAGCTGTTAACACCTTTTTATGCCGCGTGAACATCGCTGATAAAAAGGAACGCGCGAGCGTATCCCATTCTCTTCTAGTGCCTTTCTTTGGACAATTGTTCCGGGCTACAAGAAATCACTGGAACTGTTTGTTCAAAAACCGTTTACGGATGTCCTTTCGGTCCAATAAATTATATTTCGGTTTTTGTTTTAGGATGGAGGAATCTCACCCCAGTATGAGATTGAAGATGGCACAAAAACTCCATGGAGGAACCGACGGGCCGAGTATTTACATAAATTTTTCTTACCCAGGCAGGAAAGTCCTGTGTTGTATTGAGAGAGCGACTGTGTGGTCCACCCCTTTCATGTCCTTTTTCGGGGCCCGGCCCCTAGGTTTCGATGAGAGTTTTTAATGCCCAGCGATAAAGTTGTTTCGCTCCATCCGGCTGCAATGAGTTATGGTTTGTTGGTTTTTTGGCGGCAGATACTTTGGCATCGGGCACAGGGAGAACGAAATGCATCCTATACCTATCCAGACTGGGTAAGCATACCAGTCAAGGCTGATGATTTATTGGTACAAAATTTATAGCCTCTCCAGTGTTCTCGTGTATCTGGCGAGTACCATCGCATTCAATGTGAACATATTGCCCTTTCTACACCGTGTCCTTGTCATTAAAATACTCGTGAGATTTTATGTAAATTACTCGAGTGAAAGTTCCCATAAATAAATGTTGCATCAAAAATTGTCGAGTTAATTTTTCCCTTTTGGTTGTGGTTAGTTCATTATCTCCCATGTGTGAAACATTTCACAACATTTATTGGAATTGTGAATTTCGTGATTCCCAAACGCTTTTCAATTTAGCATGGGATTGGCGCAGAGTTTATTTCCATCGTCGGACAACAACCGCCATTATTACGCTAAACTAGATTATATTAGGATAATATGATAGATTGTTACTGCCTACTGCAGAGTATTTCATATATCACTATCTGACTTTCTTATTAAAAGAAAACTTATAATAAAAATTAGGTACTTTTTTCTTAACACTACTTTCTTAAAAAACTACATGAACTAGTCGGTTGTGGCAAGGATTAACATTAGAAAGACTACCTATGTCCTCTTCTCTATCAATAGTCTATTTTTTAATAAAAACAAGGAGTTGGAAAAAAGAGTAGAAAATCGTGCTATTGATGAATAATGTAATGAATAATTTTATCGAAGAATAATATAAGTCGCTATCGTCAATGACATGGTAATGCAAAGGGTAAGGTAACAGAGAATGTTAATGACCTAGTAATACAAATGAACAAATACATGGATGCGCACTCGAGGATACAACTGTAGTGTCCCAAAGCTTTGCTATGGCTATTTCGTTGTCATTCTTGACGGCGCTCAAGAGTAGTACTACAAATCATTTACTAATTTTTTTTCGCATTGAATTTGTGCGAAAGGATTTATTAAAATGCAAAAAATACGAAGATATTTAATACATATCTATAAGTTTTAATTAGGTGTAACAATCAAATTAAGAAATAATGAATAAAAATGGGAATAAAACAATTGCATATGTGTGTATTTGACAATAACCAAGCAGGAAATTACTTCATTACTACACATTCTCAACACCAATGAATATTAACAAATGGATGCAATTGGAAATTCATGCATGACCCTTTGAGGCATTATTTTTTCATTGATTCATTTAATAAAATGTAATGGTAAAACTAAGGTTCAATTTAAATATCTGTAAACTATCTATAAATCTCTCTGTTAGCCTGTCACCTCTGTTACCTTACCCTTTGCATTACCATGTTAATGATCCTACCGATTTCTGTTATTCTTCAATGAAATTATCCCTGTAGGAAATGTAATGATTTCAGTTTTTGCGTTATCAAGAACCGGTTGCAGAAGTAGTCCGGTAGAACTATATCTTTCTTCAATACAGTAGAATTAGTGAAAGATTACAGATATAATACATCATTACCACCCGCATTACCACGAAACTAGTTGCCTCAAGCAAAATTATAACACATTACATAGCTACTTCACAGTGTAACTAACTCTCTCCTTTCCTATAGGGAAATTAAGAGATTTAAAACTGGCAACTTAACTTCTTAACTTCCACCAGGATCTTCAGTTACCATGTTCCTGAAAAATCAGGTATTTAAGACGGAAACCTCTGGTACTTGCTAGCTTCTTGTGTTGGCATCAGTACCGATTTGAATTGTAAGCTGCTTACCTGTACGCAGATCTCTAGTTGCGAAAAGAAAAGTTCTGGAAGTTCGCTGGAAGCTGGATTATTATAAATGAAAACCTCCTATAGAAACGAATGAAGGACATCTTACCTATTGAAATTCAAGCCCAAATTTTCTAAACTACTATACGGATCACCATATTCATTCAGCGTCGTTTGCAAGCTTAAATCAAAGTACTCTTAAACTGAATCTAAATAGAAATTAACTCCCTATCTTTTAAATAGTAAAAACCTAAAGTGTCTACAGTTTTAGACTCCATACACAGTCATAATCTTCTCTAGACTTTTAGTCTATCTAAGTCAGCTAATTTAGCCCAGAGTAACGCTTTTATCTTTTACATGCTTGCAAATTGGCCATTAAAAATTTCTCGCACAACCCGTTGTTGTATTTTCCATTAGAATCGAGAGGTTGTTTTGCACCCAAATTAGCCATTGCAACAGAGGATCCCTTCCATTTAAACCTTCAACTCATGCGATGCGTTCAAGTGATGATTGATTTCCGGCCCTACCTTCGTACTCGGAATGTGCCAGAAAAATATCCCCAAAGTACCAAAATGCCATCCATTCCAGCAAGATAATAGACTGGTTGGCATAATGGATTCACTGAAAGGAAAAATCGCGAGAATTCACTCCATAGCGACATTTTAACTGATGAAAAATGAGCTCACTGAAAGGCATTACGAGCAACAAACAAAAACCAACTGGAGGGCGGCCAGCACCGGCAAAGAAGGCAAGCTGCAAAAGGAGCTGGGCGGATCTCAGGGCGACATAACACGTGCATGGAATTAATAAAAAAAAATGCACTCAAGAACAAAAATATCATCTCTCGGCACATTAAGGATGAAAAGTGACAATACCCCCAAGCGGCCCCAGACCTCGGTACTGTTGCTGAATTGCCATCCAGCATCCCCAGTCAGGACGAAAACTTCATCATAATCCTTGCTGTTACCCGGGACACGTCACATCATCCTTAATGCGATGAAAACGATGAGCGGCCGTCAACAATACCCGCCGTACCATCACAGGTCTCATACGATCGCTTAAGGATGAACAATGCCAGCCCTTTTTCGCCGATTAAAAATTTTCTTTACTACTGACGACGTCAGAAATAAGGCAGAACCGGGGAGCTAGAGGTGCGGAGCCTCCTGGGATTATATTGTCTCGCCCTAATTTTAAACTAGAGAAAAATCTGAACATGTGCGCCTGGAGTGGGCGGCTAAAGGTGGGTGCCGTGAATGCTGTGGGCGTGGGTGAATGCTCTCCAAGAAGAATAACTTCAATTAGTTGATTGCATGCTCCTAAGGACCTTTTTCAGGTTTTAGCCTGATTTGATTTTAAATGAAATTTGCAGACCTTTTCGGGGCCATTTTCCAAAGAGATTCGCTTAAAATGGGATCTTATCGTTAAGTGAATTGCTTACACTTCAACGCCGTGATGGGGTTGCCTCTTCCCGACATCGCAGCCAGCGCCCCATATTGAAGACATGCCATTCACTTTGCTCCAATTCTGGACCCAGAATAACTACTTCGGAAAACGATGGAATCAAGGAAATAGACAAGAAAAATCCATTCACACTTTGACTCATTTCGTATCAACGACTTCCACTAAGACCGTGGATCCGTTGATTAATAAGACCCGAGGGCAGAACGAATTTGACAAATCACTGTTCGGTCGGTGTTTTTATATTTTTTTCTGAAATCGCCGCCTGTTTACTCTGCCGCCACCGATACCACCCGTCCTTCTCACCAACAAATTGTCCAGGTGATTTACTTTTTCACAGGTACACGTTCTGCTGCAACTCGATGAGATCTCTTCATAAATTAATGTCAATCACGTTTCATACATCTTTTCCCTCTTGTCCCGTGTTGTAATTAATAATGCTCACATTTTTCAGACGTTTTTTCCAATTAAGCGGTGCTGGAACGGAATTTTTCACGTTTCCTTGGTCCAGTGACAATTACAAGGTAAAAACTGTCGGAGATATTAGTCACCTTCGTTACTTTTTTCTTTGGCTGTGGCTTGTTTTCAGCCTTGAAGTGGGAACTCTTGTGGAATTTTGATTTTTCAGGAATTCTAAATTTAGAAAATTACCATGTGGGCGAGGTGTGTGCGCCAACTTTCTCAAGGAATTTTAAAAGTGAGAAATACTGAAAAGGATGACACAGAAATTATTTGGAAAAACAATGTAAAAAATCGGTTGCGAATACAAATTCCATCTCAAAACATTTTCTGTGAAGGAAGGAGTGAAGCCCAAACGTGGGTGTCTTAAGTTAATAAAACGAATTATATAGGTATTCAATAATTCTTCAATAATTAGCATTAAGGACCATTATCAAATGGGTTTGATAAGCTTCTTGTACAAAAAAATAGAAATTAGTACTCTGAACTTCTTACAGAACACTTTGGGCTAGATTATTCTTACGGACACCTCTTATAGATTCAGTTTGGTGGAGGATGGAACAGCGGCATATTTCTCAAGTGGGTTACCCAAACTCTTTGAGAATCCGTAAGTGCCAGGTCTGGCGTGTGTGGTGAGTGAGGCAATAGTATTTATTCTGCTCTGCCATAGTGGTTTCATCGGATTGCTGGGACGAATAGTGCCCTACTCCTTCAGTGGTCCATCATATTGACAACATAACCTTTTTTGAATAAAGTGTTGCTGTAGACAACTGCCCTTGGAGCTTCACTTGCGTCCAGCCACTGTTCAAGTCAATTTTTAGTTTTCTTGTCTGAATTTTGTCGAAGGCATATTCAATGTCGCAGTATACCCTCTCGAAAGACTGGTGGTAAATATTCTCCAAAGCCATAGTGCAATGATCTCTTTGCCCCATTTTTTAGTAAGGCAGGGAATGTCCCATATAGGAATTTTGAAGGTCGCGAAGCTGCCTAGATCCTTCCGATACACAACTTACTGGAAAATGTACTACCATTAGAATTACTGTTCGTCTCCTTCGATGTCCCCACCATTTTGCCCGTCCTGTGTCGAGTAAGTCCAACTTTGGAGACCGGGTCCTCTATCAGACATTCCAGCACGGGTTCCTTTTTCGGCGTCGAAGAGTTCAACGTTGCCCCGGTCTCTTCGTCATCTTACTATTGGATAGGGTCACGTCAATCGTCTCCTTCTGTTTGGAATCTATGAAAGTTTCTTCCATTCACAAATTCGAGTAAAGCCTCTTCTCTAGAATCGTCATTGCTACCCCACTCTATATTGTGTGTATTCAGTCTCGTATTCTCCCTCTTTCCGTAACGCACAAGATCCCTCCCAATCATCTTCAGTATACACAATTTGTGCAATCCTGAAAATCATGACTTCCAATGCTTTTCTGGACATCCTAGAAAACCTGTCATTGCAGACAGAACTAATTCACTACTTCTGGTGATGTAGGTCTAGAATGATCTCAAGGACCCCTATGAAGCCAGCTAAATAGGCAACCCTGTACTTGTACGTTGATATCTGCACTTTCACTATCAATTTTTCTATTATGTACTCTCCTCTCAGGTTCCACTGCCATACCTTGACTAAAAAATCTGAAACGAAAGCAAGGCACGAAATCTCAATGTTCGCTGGCCACTAATTACCCGGAATAGTAAAGATGCTTGCAAAACGACCTATTTATGTTCCTCTAGAAATTATACCCCAGGAAATTAGCGCAATTTATCCATCAAAACAGTCACTCACATTTGCCAGCAACTAGAAAACTGCGCCTGCGTTCAATCGACAGCTCCTCTTTCATTTGCAAGTCATACGCCCGGAGCAATTATATTGTACGGAACTGCTCATCTCCGACTGATTACCATACGGTTAGACTTGGTTAGACTTTTATGACTTCATTACGCATTCCCGAGATCCCCATTCCAAGATGAAAGATTGCTCTCGAGCTGAACGAGTAAAAAGAAAGAACTCAATCAGTCAACCAAAAATGAATCACTCAAAGGTGGAAAAAAACAGACCCCAGACCCCAGATCCCAGTTCGAGATGTGGAGGGAAAAAATTAACAAAAAGAAGAAGAAGAAAAATAAATAAAAAAAAGAGTTTAACCAGGAGAAAACCGAAAGATATCCGTCGAAAAAGATGAAGAAAGCCTGAAGAATACACCGGCTGACTGGCAATTTGGTTTCGGATGACGACCGGAGCCCAGAGCGCTGGCGGGGACGGGAGTGATGAGTAAATTTGAGTACTCACCCAAGTAATAACAAAAATTGAAATTAATGAAATATCACCTGTCTGACAGCTCCATTGACAGGCGAAGGCGAGATTATGTCATTAATAACGTCAAATTCAGAGAGCTGAGGTGTGAGGTGCCCGTTCAGTACCAAATGGACACCGACAGTACCGTCAAGCCCCTGTGACTGGCCGACCAAAACAGTCAGTCAAATCGGTGGAATCCAGCACGTCATTAGAGTCAGCCATCAATTTACATTAAAACGCAATTATGTCGGCGGAATATCGCGCATTGCGGTGTACCGAAGACGACCGCAAGGTATGATTGTTGTGAACGCGGTGAGATGAAAACGGACCAATGCAACAATGGAGCAAGAGGCATCAAGTCGTTAGTCAAAGGAGCTTGCCACTTCCCAAGGATAATGACTTGGCGAGTTTCGATTTTATTCCCACCCGACCAGACCAGAGTTCTGGGTCCCGGTTCTCTGGTCATACTGGTCGTGATGGTGCCCTTTTTGTAACATCAGCACTCCGTATATCTTTATATTGTTATTCGGGGTAACTATACCTCCTCCTTAGGATGCCTTGCAAATGTTCTTTTCTCTGCAATCGTCCACAACATAAAAGGACGTTATTATTATGAGTTCGAGGGAAGCAAATTTATTGACGACTTCCTATGACTTCTGGTTCGACCAGAAAGGATATTGCAGCCCACAGTGTAGAGGAGTTCACTCCTCAGAGTTGCGGAAAGTTTGCTGCTATTTGAGAGGTCCTTTGGGGTGAGGTCACCCGCATTTAGCCCTTATTTAGTCCTTACTCGGCGGAAATTTTATAGGAGGTCATTTCGTCCAGATGACCCCTTCGATTGGACGCCAATTTTGGCAATTAATTGCAGTCAAATTTACGCAGAGGAAATTATTCATGATGATAGTATCCTTTGCTTTTTGCATGGATTGAGAGGGTGGAATATGTTTAGGTGACAGTGGAATTTGAACAAATTGAGAAGAGTATGTAGTATGGGGAGGATATATGCTCCGTGTACTCAAATAAAGTTGCCTATCGTATTCATGAAACTTTTCGGCATCCTAAAACAACTGATAAGCTTTGAAGGACTTCACTATTTTTACGAAGGTTCAAATCTGTACAAGAAGTTAGCTTGGAATTTCCCACATACTACTCAAAACTGCATTCTGAATCAGAATGTGCAGAATAGTTGTAAAAAAGTTGTGAAATCTGAACCCTGAGGTATACCCGATGTGATCATAAAACTCTTCTTAAAATGCAAACGACCATTCCAAAAGTAATCACCTTACAAACACCAAATAATCAGCAATAAAACACCATCAACAAATCTACCACACCTCCTCGTCCTGGATAATTATTCCTCACCTCTACCCCGCACTAAACTTCATGAGGAAAGGCATCAAATGTTGAAAACATTTCGCAAATCCGAAAATAATCAGAAGATTAAAACATTACAATGAATCCTTTGATCTTCGTTCCAACTCAAACGCTACTCTAAGGGTGCGGGCTGTAGGATCAAAGACTGCCAGAAGATATATAAAAAGAAAACCTTAGGGCGCTGATGAAAATTCAGCAGCAGGCACAAAGAGACTCCTAATTGTCGGGGTTTATTACCAGAAATGACAAAATACCTTCAACTTGCAAATATTAATTTTTCATGAGCTCAGAACAACGAATCGTCGTCAAAAAAACGCGGGGGTGGCTGAGCGCCAATACGGTGCTAGTCTTGTTAATTATCCTGGTAGAGATCTCCTGCTCATATGGCACAGGAAGCCTGTAAACAGCCACTGAAATGTGCGCTATACGATACTGGGGCAGACGGGTTAAAATCTCGCCATGTGTGTGCAAAACAATAAAACACCCCGTTAAGCGTTTAATCTCTCCGCACCATGTCCTTGTTCCAGGAATTTTTATCCCTGGAACTGGATGTATGTATAGAGTGATATTGGTAGCAGGCGGGCAGGCAGGGTGATAAACTTTGTTCATTGCAGCAGCCCTAGAAAGAAGAGTGTCGATGAGCACTTCTGGATGTGCTGAACTCATCACCAATCGAAGGGAATTATGTAATCAAGGCGAGATTACCTCAGATTGGAATTAGTGTCACCCCGAAGATTAAATGAGGAATAGTTCGGTGCATTCTGTTCCCGACGAAAGGATCAAGTAAGATGGGTTGATGTGGTCCAGGAGAAAAAAAATCAGGTCTAAGGGTATTAAAACGGCCCATCATCTCTACTCCACATATACCATAAACCTGCACATATGGCCGCTGTAGTGAACATGCTCCAGGATTAGTTCCTTCATAAGATGAATCCCAAGTCCATGCACCAATTCTGTTGAGTTTCTGTAGAACTACTTTGTATCTCTCACAACCACACATACTCTAGACCCGCAGAGCTTCAGAATAGATTAAAACCTCCTGTGGCGAACTTAATAAAAGGATCAGAGATGGGTTTTTTCCGACTCCATAGCCATCGTTGTATGGCTGATGCCAGCTACTGATTTAAGTCGAGCGCAAAAACCAAGGGTTTATTAGAATCCACTCAAATAACAGTCTTGGGTTCCTTCATCCCCCAGAACAAAATAGAATTGCACACGGCTACTTGCTTTTCGCAGCTTTAGAAGAGTCTCCCGATTTTATGAGTTTCTGGATAAGGACTTTGCCTCCTGTTACTTTTGTTTTTACCTTTTGGCTTTAGGCTATGTGGCTTTTGTTGGTGTCATGGATTTTCTTGTTAAGGCGATGGAATGGATGACTTCACTGATGAAATTCTTCACCTTTAGAGTTTGTTCTTGTTTGACTGGCGGAGTTGTGAGTAAGTATGGGAACTTTTAACAGTTCAGGGAAAGAGAATAAAAGCTGAAGGACATATGCACCTGTAGATTGGAAAATAACTATAGCGGAAAATTACTCTAGTACAAAATTACAGATCAAATGTTGAAATTGTGCCCAAAGTCAATGTTTTAATTAAATCATTCCTACAGCATTTAGATAACCCGAAAGTTCTTAAGATATAATGCACCTGTTCAATTGAGGGGGATATTACTTCAGTTATCCTTTGTGTTTTAAATTTTTAGATTTTTAACTAAAATAATAGACTTTCACCTGAACCAAACGAACTTCGGGGTTCTAATTAGAGAAAACATCCTCCAAGAGATATAGTTGAGATCCTGTCAAATCCAGGATTTCTCAAGAACCACGTTTTGGTGTTAATCTGTACAAATTAGTTGCCTTTAGTACGGCGTCCTTCTTTGTTTAGAGATAAAGGGAAAGTGATATAACTAAGATCAGAATTACTTGGGATTAGCTCCAGTTACCTTAAAAATCCGGGTCTTTGGGGTTTTTTGTAGGTTATTTGGTGCTGTCTTTTGAAGGTAGCATCGGATTCCATAACTTTTATTATTGCCAATTGTGATCACATGAGATCACACGTTCTACAACAAAATAATCGCTATAATCACAAAGTTGTAAACGATTTTGCTTTGATCCTTTTTATGACGTATAAGGGCTATATGTAAAATGTTTATACAGAATAAGATTCAAGTAGTTCATATACCGGAAATGGATCATATATGATCTTCTTCTTGAAAGCGGCACCGATACCGTTTTTTTCGCGTAAGTAAGAAAAGTAACTCTGGCCCTTATAGACTAACTCAATTTTTTTCAGAAGTTTGTCAACGATCAATGATCGGAACAGAGAAGAGAGGATCATGCGTGATGATCTTTACAGGCATGATTGCCATTTCGCCACTTCTCTGCATCTCCTACATCGGGCACCACTTTCAGAAAGCTGTAACCCGTGTAAATAGATACCAACATTTTTACAGATAGTTTATTTAGTTGTAAAATCCTTGTCTGACTGTCTTTTAGCCTTACGGATAGTTTCTGTGTGTAATATACACTTCATAACAATTTGCAGACGTGTGAGGTTATAAGTTGAGCTAGCTGTGCGTCTTTCCAATCGGCATCCAGGTTATAGATTCTTATATTTCCGCCTCCTGAGCTTATGTGTGAGCCACAAGCAGTTAGAATCTGTGTTAACCCTCCTTGTTCCTTGATAAGTGTTTTAGAATCAAATCTTGAAGCTGTATGATACCTTCTGAGAGGAATACCTACCTTGTTTTAATAAAATGCTGTCGGGCAAAACACGAAGTTTTGCTACTCTATCATACTCTGGGTGTAATTCACATTCAAACAGCCACAAATTGGATTTTATTTGTTGGATAATTGCAAAAACTTATATCTTGTATGAACTGAGCCATGTAAACTGCCCCATCTACCGCTAGACCGCCTCCAAAAACTGAACCAGAATCCTCCAAGTCAATATAGAGTCCAGCCTCACTCGACATCACTTTAATAAATAATTTTTCAATTTCGGAGAAAATTGTGTGTATGCATCTAAAATCCCTCAGCAATGAACCCTGTGTCCTTATTAACCGGGTGCTTAAGTAAACCTCTTCCAGTGTTTACCGAAATTCTCAAAGGGCTTAAAGTTAATTGACTGGACGAAATGAGGTTTACATTCGGCTGGTAACTCCCATATCCCGGAGGTCTGTAATATTTCTCAACGCCTTGAATAGATGTTTCCGTTTGCGGCATCATGAATTCGTCATATTCGAGGAATGTACGAAAATACACCATACGCACCCTGGAAAGGATATCGCGAAATCTTACCCTTTTCAGCTCCGTTGAATGCGTACACACACGTACCGAAGAGGATCGCTGAGTATTTACCAGTGCTGGCAGGCCAATAAAAAATGCATGAAGTCGTGTTTCTTTTTAATTTTTCGTGTTTGCGCAATTTGATTTTCAGTTTACTTTGGAGCCGCACACTCCTACCACCCCGCCCCCATCCCCGTACGGGTCCTCTGCTTTAGGGTAACTAACTGTAAGCGCGTGGTCTTAGTATATATTTCATCCCGCTTACCACCGTAACTGGTCGACCTTACATTTTGAGTTCAGTGACTGTAGCCACAAGGCGAACAGGAGTGGCTTCTGTTTGTGTAATTGAAGGAAGGAAAATTGAATTCCTGAAAAATTAATCAACCATTCGAACCTGCCGGGTGGGGTGTAACGTTTCCCTGTGGTCCTCGGCACTGCATTCAGGCCTTCAATCATTCATCCCATATGTGTGATACTGGGCTGAATTGTGGGTGGACGGGTTTCAAGCTCCTCAGAAATGAGTACATGTCAACCGTCACCAACATCATCGTCCTGTATTATTTTCAGTTTGTTTTTCTTATTCATTTTTTCCGTTGCTACCCAAACTTGGGTTCTTGGTCGCCTCTAGTACTCCATTTATAACTTGATTGGAAGCTGGGAAGGCTAAATGCATGAAAATCCATGCTACCAGATTGGTATACAAGTCTCAATTCTAAGATGGTTTAGCTCTTTAAGATTTTTCTGCAAAACGAGCCGTGAGATGAAAAATCTTTCCAAGCATCCATTTTTTCCTCGTTTTTTTTCTATTTTCTTTAATAAATTGAGTGCAAATGTGAGTGTGTATATGGAAAATGAAGGAACTGTAATGGAAAAACCACAGCAGGATAACAAGGACACCAAGGGCGAATGTTTGTTTGGATTTTGTGGTCTAATGAAAGACGGTCTCTTTCCAGGCATACTGAGTCAGTTATTGGAGGATGTGGGTACTGTCCTATTCTCGATAGCTACCTGGAGGAGAAGGTTATACCAAGTGGACTTGATCTTTTTTATGTATACTACGTTCTGACATTTAATTTTTGGATTTTAATTGGATACTCAGTGGTTGGTATGAAGGTAAATTGATAACGGGATTGGGAAGACATTTTTGTTGGATGGAATTTAATGAAAAAGAACTTCACCTGCATGTGAAGGGAAGAATATTTGAAGTTTTGGATTTTGTTGGGAGATGTCGAGGGTAGATTTTGTGAGAAATATTTTTAGGTTGTGCTTGGTTAATTGATAGATGCACATTCGGAGCTGGTGATGTAGCTTGAGTAAATGATACCATATCACCCACAATAGAGATGGAAGGGTGCTTTTCGTTCCTTAAACCATTGTCCTGGGTATACTTATCCTAAGGTTGGTAAAGCTTTAAAAAAATTTCGTTTAAAATTCGTAAGACCCAATAATATCGGTGGATGTTGGTGTTATTCGGGAAGGTATTGTTGATTGCAAAAGTGCTACAAAATGAAAGATTTTACAAAGAATAATTATTGTTCTTGTCATATATAATCACTAATAGCCCTAAATCGATCACCAATATAATAAAATTTGGTGTTCTTGATGATTACCACGATAAATTTCTCTACCTTTCTGTGATGAAAACCCCTTGATTTCAGATAACTAATCAAAACTATCCTCCTTCAAATAAATCCTAAGCCAATATCACTATTCTCCACTACTCTTCGATGTTTTTCTATTCTTTTTCAACAAAACATCAATCACTTACACTGTCTGCACGGTATATCAACCAATTCAACCCTACAACCACTTTTTACCCCTTTTTCCTTGTATTTCCATTACAAACAATTCAGATGCAGGCATAAGATATCAAAAAATCCCATTCGGAATTTCTTAAAGTCAACGCTAAATTGCCGGTCCTTAAGGATGATTGACAGGTTCGAGTATCCATTCACTCGCTCAATATATAATTGTCACCTTTCTAGGGAGCATGTCAACCGTGTGACTTAATTCAATTTTTGTCGAACACAAAGAAACAAACTCTCTAGAAGCAGTCAGTCCAGGACAAGAAGACTTTCTCTGATTAATAAATATAAAAGGACCTCCCTGTGCTCAATTTGCAGCTTATACACAATTTCAGGTACACGTTTATGACTTTCAAACAATTGCCACGGCCAATCCATCAAAAATATAGTCTCTATAGTCGACGAACAGGAATTTCTGACAGGATTAAGGACCTCACGCATTCAGTTATTTCTCGTAGAATGAAACTTATCGCGTATCACAGGACCTTTCTTTCCATTTGGGGCCTCCGTATACGCATGGAAGATCTCTAATCAAGTGAGAACTTGTTTTTTTTTCTCTCGTCTCTCTTTTGATGAGTTACTTCCACCTATCCTGAAAAGAATCCTCCGAGGAGTTCACCGCTAATGAAAGTTGTTACTGTGTCATATTTTCCCCTAGTGCGCGATTATCCCCAGGGAAGTAGGTAAACAATTGGCAGACTATAACGTTTTTATTAGGCGCGCACTGTTTGCATTTGTTGTCCTTTTTATCATGCAAATTTGTATCTAGTCCTGTTTTATGTTTATGATGCGATTAAAGGGCAATCGAGCGGCTTGGGAACATTGTTGTATTGAAAAACATGCTTTTCCTTAATGAGAAAGAAAGTTTCTGTGATAGTTTCACATCGAGGTCCACGCTACTCCATATTTTCCATTAAGAAAGGCAAAATCATCATCAAAACTCCCACCCCAAAAATATATATTTAGCGAAATCATCCTCTTCTCATATTAAACATTCCAGGATTATCCCTGGTGATCCTTTCCTGTCAAATATCCATCATCATCTCCCTCAACTCGCATACCGGGCTTACTTTGGGATTTTATCGATGCACGGCAGTGCAAAGGCAAGAATTTCTCGCACCATCATCGGTGACATCACAGGAATTATTTTGGTCACCGAAATTCCACACTCGACGGTGGGAATATTGAGCTCCTATGGCCACAGGCCTCCTCCCCCTACGGAACTTGTCAAAAATTTTGACATCATGGAACTAATGACGCGCTTGTTTATTTGTTTGGGGAAATATTATTTATTTTTCAGGGTAGTTAGACACAATTCCGACACCAAATATAACACAAGGGTGCACTGTGCAGCTACCCTATATGAACTATAAACACACGAGGAACAGTTTCGTCTCTTGGGGAAATTCCTTTCCTACAAGATTGATAACAATTTCTATGGCGAGAGGGTGGTGAAGTGACGATCTGGAAAATTTAATAAATGCCTTTCGTCCTGAGTATTATTCACTTTGCGAAACACACCTTGACTTTTGTGGATGAGTGGTTTGTACAGGGGGTGTGCATTTGGAGTAAATAGCTTAATTCCACAGGTAGTGCATGCTACGGTACACTACACTAAACCATCAGCAGTTGCACTACAAATGACGTCTGCACAGCGGTCAACAAGCGTTTGCCTTCTGTAAGCCTCTACAACCTCGAGTCAAAGTTTTCCACCATTTCCCTTTGTTATCCTTTCAGTGCTGGAGAGCTTTTATGGAATGCTCCACTGTACTTACGTTGCAGATATGTAACTACGACCACCTGTGAGTCGCCAGACCAGGCATATACATGGTCTATCTGGACTTGTCCAAACATTGGAAATGGGCGAAAAGTTTGGCGGAACTGTACAGACAGCTATGACCAAACGAGTGGACAGACTCAGCTTTTGTTTTCAGGTTGTTTACGAAGGTATCAGTGGTCTACAAAAGGTCCAATCATATATTTCAAAGTTCGCTCGTATACGATATTTGGTATATGATATGATGTCATGATGCCAGACAAACTTGATCTAAAGGACTCTGGTTGTGTACATTGCCATTGCCTCAATAGACTGAGACTGGTCAGATATGCATACGAGTAACTTCCGAGACTGAAAACTGAAATATGAAATGATTGTTCAAAGTTTTTGGAAGGAAACAATAATTGGAGGGTGTGGTGTAAAGTTATTAAATACCTACGAATAAGATGGATAAAGTTTTGACGAGAATAGCTTTCAAAAAAGTTGTCTTCTCAGTGTTCTGCGATGTTTTGCTCATCCTCTAATAAACTTATAGTGTTCCAGAAAAATGTGGAGAGAAATTCCTGAAAAGGAAAAACGATTAATGAATTGAGTCCATATACCCACAGCAATCCATCTCAGAAGACAAAACTCCACCCAAGTTTTTTACTTTATTGATATAACGAATCGAAATACCACTTAACATAATATCATATGGATGCAATATCTCTAAAATAAAATTCTCGGCGGTTTATAAGGACGCAAGAGAAACGTATTTTAACGAGATCACAAGTAAGTTGTTCAATACAATCCCTCATGATTCCCACCGGTTTATTTAAATACAACTAAATCAGAGATTTATTTTGGCATTCATACCTAAATCTGGTAAATCACTTATGTAAACTCTGAAGAGAAGTGGTTCTAGTATGGACCTTTGCGATACTCCAAAAATGCAAGGAAAACGTGAGGAATGGCCGTTGTTAAATGCAACAAGCTGCCACCGTTTGGACAAAAGAGTATCAAATAAGGGGAAGACTAATTTTAAACACCTACAATGTTCAGTAAATTTAGGTAATAAACATACACATAACACCGTATCCGAATGAACTACTGAGAATGCTTTCGATCAAATTGACTAATTCGGACTAGTCGTACTTCTATTGCTCTCTTTTGGACTACCTACTCAACCGAACTATCTTTTTCCCTTTTTTTGCACAAAAACTGTTCTAGAAAAATAATTTAATAGCATTAAAAAATAAATCCGAAAAATTCGGAAACACAATAAACCAAATGAATGAACCAAAGAAACCAAAATTTTGTATCTTTATATTTCGAATCACTGCAGAATAATGAAGAAACCTCCTCGTTGTAGATTTAGTGTATATTCATGACTTTTTCTATCTTCTTCTTATCTTTTCCTAAAAAAAATATTATGCTTTTTACTGGATTTGATATTTGAGTTCAACTTTGATGCCATTGTGTCCGAATGCAGCCGAAAGTTTCCCATCGTTATCATTTATCTGTTAAGGATTTGGTACCGAACGAAACCGAAAAAAGTCAAATTAAGACCAGTCTGATATTTATGTCGACTGTTATTATCATAATTACTGAAAAAGAGTGGTTTTCAACAATGCCCCCAGAAAAAAAAACTGTTCCGTGTGAACCCTAACTCATAAGTAACAAGATGACACTCATTTCACTCATTATAAATTTGAGAACCACCCATAGTGGTTTTAAATTTGGTTTTTGTGGTTTTTTTTTGTCGTCCGAACTAGCTCTATGTGAAATTGCCACAAGAGATGTCTTCACCGTTTTATAGTAATACAGCAACCAAAAACTATGTCATCTGGAGAGATTTCTTTTCTTCACGGTCTCTTGTTTCACTCTCAGGGTGAGAAATTTGACACCTATATAACAACTGTAACAGGAACCGCTGATATTGTCACCTTTTCTCCAGTATTTTTACCACTCACCTAATCAAATCTTGTGTTACAATTATCGCCCCATTAAATCTCTATTAAGACACGTATGTTAATCTGACGTCGGTCCCTTGTCACCCGAGGTGACATAAAACTTAACCAAGTCCAGGCAGATAGGAAAAGGGTTGAATTTAAATTTTCCTCCCTTATTCTCTTGAGAGCATCCAGATCATTGACAAGGTGTCCCCGTCTAGTTTTAAACAGTCGTTACCTTTTTTTAAAATGTCTACTGGGAATAGATATCAGCACAAGTCCTTCCTATCCAGAGCTCTTGTGGTGTGCCCTTTGTTTTTGCATATGCGCTACCATAAAGTAATCGATTTCAAAGGATAACTGCCTTAACATGCCACCATCAGACACACCAGATACCACCGTACGCTCCGTTCCAGGCAAGATAAAAACTCTAATCAAAAATTACTCCCTAAGTAATCTTGCACTATAGAAACTTTACTGACTCCTTCCTATCACTTGAGATCTTAATGGAAGAAGTTTAACTCGCCACAAAAGAAGGCTTCGCCTAAGTACACACACACTTTTCTGCCATTCATCTTGGCTAGATACATGGCCGTTAGGAGTTTTTTTTTATTTATTTATACCCTGACCATAGCAGAAAAAAGAAATTTAAAAGCAATCTAAGAAGGATCCATTTTGTTTATAGCATGCGACGAGCTTTATAAGGCAGACCCAGACCCATATATAGGATCTGCGTTACATTACTTATTCCCTCTAGATCTAGACTGGTTTATAGCGTGAGTGGCCCCTTACTGATGTAGGGAAGGGCAGCCGGGATACATGGAAGCTTTCAAGCCCATAGTCCAGTTTTACAAACAGGACCACATCTCTATAGCTACACGAATGTCCTACTCGTCGACATTGCTGCCATTGCTGGTGTGCTGTTGTTGTTGTTGTTGTTGCTGTCCACTTACTCGATGCTGGAGCTGATTTTCTCATCCTCTTGAAAATTGGAAAGACGATGGAGTTCCCTGCTGCTGCTGCTGCTGCTGCTAGTGGTGCTGCTACTGCTGCTGTTGCTGTTGCCGATGGTGGTGGTGGAGTATTTATTATACACGCCTGGACTGGCTGGTCTATAGAGTGGGTTATAGTATGGGGCTGCCATACATCACGTCACGATATACCGATACCCAAGCCCAAGCTACACTTAACATGCTGTATACATATTTGTTGCTGGGAAGGAGAGAGCGATTCCAACAGACCCCACACAAATCCTATCACATACCCCATAAAAACATGCTCTTACTATGGGGGGGGCCTCAGCACATGGTGTACTATACAACATCCACACACTGCCCCAGCTTTTTACTCCATATAAACACCACATGATGGACGGCAAAAGCGATCGATAAAAGGTCACGTGGTCCTGTTTGAGAGGGTTGCTTAAATGTATAAAAAGCATCTCTACCCACCCACCCGAAAAACATCCTATGGTTGTTCGGCTGCTGTTGCTGTTGCTGTTGACTGGTGGAGCCAACCGAACCCTACCACGATTTGTTTTTCAACCAAAGAAGAAAATTGAACACTGTTCGCCTTTCAGACTGAGTTGAACTCAACTTTTCGGCTTTGAAAGAAACTTTCTGGGAATGAACCGTTAATGTTTTTTTTTGAAAAAGTTTTTGTTAATCAGCTTAAGTTTGTTAGGCCAGAAGTGTGTAGTACTTAAGGCCTTAATGCCATGTCATTGAACTAATTACCCACATTTTACACATATTTGGTAATTTTTATTTTGTGATTTGGTGATGGTCTTTCGGGGCCTTACCTTAGATCAAATCTGTTATTGGTAAAAGTGACCCTTATGTAATTAAAAGTAATTTAAAAATACATAATTAATCTCGTCAACTTGAAAAAAAATACCATAGCTGTCCCAATTCTATGCAATTGTCTTATTCATCAAGTAACGAGATTCCTGTGATTTGTTACACGTTTGCACCTTTTGTAAGATTAATGTTCATTCATTTTCTTTTCAAATTCCAACAATCTTCACTACACAAAACCCAAGCCCATCGCTTTGCGTCCAACTTGATCCTTTTGTCACATCGGCCAGCATGCCTACTCTTATTGAAGATTTTGCTCATAACTTTATATCAGATCCCAACGGTATTCCTCCTGTGGTATTGACCATGTGCTGCCATTTGCCATGTCCAAATTTACAGTGTTTATATTGACGTAAGCAAGAGATATGGAAAGCTTTCTCATTCTAGTATCAAGTCAAAACCTCCTGCAACTTTCTTTATTGAATGTTCCAAGTCCCTAATTATCGAAAAAACATACCAAATATATTTTCAAATATTCAAATCTAAAGTGACAAATATTTCCGCTGGAATCCCTCAAGGAAGATATTTGGATCCACTTCTCTTTATTTTATCAAATTGTAATACCGTTTGTCTTGTCAATCGTTGTCATA
>QYTT01090473.1:66305-94829 GCA_006980735.1 Dasypogon diadema
AAAAAAAATACCATAGCTGTCCCAATTCTATGCAATTGTCTTATTCATCAAGTAACGAGATTCCTGTGATTTGTTACACGTTTGCACCTTTTGTAAGATTAATGTTCATTCATTTTCTTTTCAAATTCCAACAATCTTCACTACACAAAACCCAAGCCCATCGCTTTGCGTCCAACTTGATCCTTTTGTCACATCGGGCAGCATGCCTACTCTTATTGAAGATTTTGCTCATAACTTTATATCAGATCCCAACGGTATTCCTCCTGTGGTATTGACCATGTGCTGCCATTTTTTCAAGCTTAAAAAGGAGTAGCTAAATATCACTAATTATAAACTTGTCGCGAAACCATCATGAATACCAAAACTCTTGATGACCAATCTTAAAAAAGATGTCCAAATTTACAGTGTTTATATTGACGTAAGCAAGAGATATGGAAAGCTTTCTCATTCTAGTATCAAGTCAAAACCTCCTGCAACTTTCTTTATTGAATGTTCCAAGTCCCTAATTATCGAAAAAACATACCAAATATATTTTCAAATATTCAAATCTAAAGTGACAAATATTTCCGCTGGAATCCCTCAAGGAAGATATTTGGATCCACTTCTCTTTATTTTATCAAATTGTAATACCGTTTGTCTTGTCAATCGTTGTCATACTGATCTAGACTTACAACATAAAATTGTTTTTCAAATACAAAATTTCCGTTCATTGTAATTTCACTCAATCTAATCTGCATACTTTTTACCACTGGTTTCTCAATAACAACCCGGAACGTACCCTTAATAAATGTGAGTACATCTCATCGACGACCTATAATTTCCAGCTACACATTTTCTAACATCGTAATAAAACGCACTAACTGTATTGATGATCTTGGTGTAAAGGTAGGAAAATGGATTTTATTACTCATGTGAACTGCTTTGCTGGAAAGGTTCGCCTTTTTTCAATATAAAGAGTAAATATTGACATTCGAGGTGACTCTAATCCTTTATGTTTGATCGTGTGCAATCCCTAGAAAAATTCGCCTGTTGTTGAATTTCTTAGAATCTTTTCCTAAGGTTTGTTGAGCAATCGTTAATCCGGTATTAATGGAACATTATAGACCACTTTAGTCATGCAATAATCTCAAATCTTCTGTTCAATTTCAAACAGAGCTGCATCAATATTTAAATTACGGGGATAAAATTAGATTCCATAAAATTTAATACGTCATCAATATTTAACTGACCATCTTCTGAGTTTTAACCCAAAATAGTATTCAACCTCTCGGATATTGTCTACAGTTTTACACCTAGTTAGGTAGCCGATTGAATGAATCACAAAATCTTTTTCCGTTTCTAGAAATCATTCAAGCTCAGAAATTCCTAATTCTCAGCTTAAATTCAAATAAATCTCTAAAATGAACACATCTCGAATTTTAAAGTCCACCTGAAGATGAAAACATTTTTTCAGGAAATGAATTTAGAATCGGGTCGATAATTTAATGATCTCTGCCCGCTGGTCATAAATCACAACATTTGATGGCGAGAAATACCTTTCCTTCTACAAGATTTGTGTTCCTATGTCATTTCCATGATTTATTGATCAAATTGGTGATACAATAGCTGTTTCCATTCAAACGTTTTCAGGGAAATATTAGTAGAGGCAATAAAATCCCATGGAATATTATCACTTAACCACCATTGCTTTAACGTTCGTTGGCTGGTTGCTTCTTCAAATAAACCAAAACTACCAACGTTATATTCTCCTTTCTTCTTTTTTCATGTTATTTGTGCTGCTGTTCACCATTCCGACTATGGGGGTTTTTTTTTACTACTTTTACACCGCTCAACAAAATTCCCTACAAAAGAATGTGAGAATTTTTTTATGTGGAAATCTCAAACAAACGACAGAAATATAAAAAATGATTCGGCTAAACACCCCAAAAAATGGGCAAACAGCAACCCTAATGATCCTTGGTTGTGTAGCAAAATAGAAACCAGCCCAGCGACTTGTCTAATGTACTTCAATTAATCTTGAGCTAAATTCCGTGCTCATCATTACAATTGCACTCACAGAAAAAAAACAGAGTGTAAGCCTACTCTACTCTACTCTACTGTGTGGCTGCCGTAAAAAAGCAAATCATCGATCAAAGTAAAAAATTATCCTCCACCCCCGGTTGTGCAAGTCATCCTTGGAATTTCCTTTCGCTTTTCCTGGTGTGTTGTTTATTAGTGAAATTTAATAGTAATGGAGGCGGGGAGGGGGGTATTTTCGGTTACATTTGGTAAAATTCACATAAATGGAGGTGTTCTAACTTCTTCTTGTCCTTTTTCGATAAAAAAAGGTATCTGTGAAATTTTGAGTTAAATAGTACTAATAATAATAGCTTTTATTCAACAAATTAAATGATTATATATAATAGTCTTTGTCAATACTATCGGATATCAATGATAGTGAAAAATTGTTATCGATATAAACTTCACTTCTCTGGAGTACTTCAACGATCAATCTTCGGTCCTCTCTTATTCTCTTTGTACATTAATGATTTCATTAATATTTCTAAGCGTTGTTCAGTTAATCTTTTGAGATGTTTAGTTTTTAAAATAATTCTGTGTCCCTTTCTATATTGAACAAGCGTGTATTTCAATAGGAAAATAGTATCAACCGCTGTACTACGATTGTACTTTTTTGAGTTTATAATGGATAAAGAAACTTGTTCCTCTTAATATTTTTTTATTCAAGGTATATTGCTAGGTTCAATACTAGGTCCACTGTTAGTTAACACGGATATTTCTTATCCCTGATGGCTATCTTTATTTAGAAAGAGAATTTGAATTTCAGTCGGTCTAGTTTTTGAATATATTTGAAAAGAACGCAAGCATAAGAAGAAGAAATTTTGGAAAATTCATGAAACTGATAAAAATTTTTTACCAATCCCAAAGAAGCATTCAATTCCCTCTTTCAGATATTTCAAAAAAGGCAAACAGTCTAGAAAATCTGGCAATTCCCAGGTAAAAACTCCAGGACTGCAAAAAAAAGACGATGTCCTCTGGCGAAACAGGTAATCCTCCTTGCAAAAATTGCAATTGCATAAAAACAGGTTTTGTTACATACAGCCCATATCGGCCGAAAGAAGTACATCAAACTTAAATTCACCTTTTTTTCCCCCTGGATCCTAACCCCTGCTGAAAGAAAAGATCCCTCGCTGAGACTTTGTTCTTCGATAAGAAATTTCGAGTTTAGTAGGACGCGATCATTAAAGTTTTTCTAAACTTCCAACCCATACCCAGACTATGAAGTCAGGTGTTCCTCTGGGATCCATGTATACCTCAAGATCTTAATTGGTTTTTAATTTATCTCCCTTTTGAGAATTTATTTCACAGCTGGAAGTCGTACCTCCAGGAGAAATAAATTTCTAGACAGCGTGGCGCGCCCAAAATGCATTAGGACTTTCCCTTTTTGCCGGGAATTAGGGGACTAATTAATCAAATTGTTGGATAGATTGGGCTATACATGGTTTCTTGATGAACGTGTCTCTATTTTGACACCGTCGAGTGGAACCTTGAGTTATCATTTCGCGATTTTTCATACAACCTGGAGGATATTCACAGTGCAGCGTAAATAAACAGGATCTGCGCCTTACTACCCTTTTAGGCCTGCCGTAATAGATGAAAACTAGCGCGATTTGATCCGCTTTTGAGAAAAAACAACCCCCTCGAGTTGCTAGGGCGCAAGTTGAACAAGTTCTTCCAGTTGGCAGTATCGAAATGAAATTATCGTCAGATGAATGGTCGCGTTTTGACGCTTTTTATGCGCCTGTTTGTAAAAGGATAAAATATCGTTCTAGTTACACGTCGAGAACCCTTAGAAGGGGTGAAGGTAAAATTTGCGATGCTTCAGCACTTCGCCAGTCGTTGTCGCAGTTTTTATTGGAAAATGAGACGACATGAATTCGTCATGGTCTTACTGTTGACATAAATACATGACAATCATCTTAAAATCGGGGAGAACAGCTTCCCAGAATATTTAATTCAAATCCAAGATATCTTTAAGTAAAATAGAGATAATCACAACAAACTGCACCGAAATCCTGTGCCTACACTCTCAAATCTTCAGAGAATACAAATTTGATCCTCCTACCTCTATTCAGGTAGCTCCTCGCCCAGGTGTTTTAAATGCTCAAGGTGGTACATCCCTTCCTTCTTATCTTAAGTAGGTAGGGGAGGATTTAACAAGCAAAAACATCTTCTTCACAAGGATTACATTTACACAGGATGGATCACGTGCTGCTCTACTTTGATCAGTTTCATGATCTCAATTTTCGATGCAATACTCTGATCCCAACAGTGAGTGGTCCTCATTTGCAGATCCAACCATGAGTGAACCCAGCAAGGTACAAAACTAGCACGCAACATACAGCAATAAAAAAAGAAAACGTTTTCTGTGCTGTGAAAAAAAAAAATGTGAAAAATACAAGAAAAAATCGGTTAACAGCAGGAGGTCTATTACTTGAGTGACAGCTTCTGTTTTACGGACTTTTATAGATGTTCGATATGTATATGCCGTGGGTAAAGAGCTGCTCTCAATCACAACAGGGGTCCGGAGAATTAAATTGATTGAAGCGTGATCTACTTCACATGGTACATGAGAGATTTTTGTAGGCCACAGAATTTTACCATTGCATTTTGGTGAGAATTTCTGATTAGTTGCCGTTGGTTTTTGGAAATTATGTGATTTGCTTTCAAAAAATAAATTAGCAACTTTCGTCTGGCAATGTAATTAAAATTTTAAATCAGATGAATTCAAAGATTTTTAGATAATTTTTGATTAGATTACTATACGACACGGTTAAGTGATTTATAATAAATTAGTGAGGCAAAGTATAGAGTTGTTTCATAAATTGACAAACAGGCCTTAGGTTGTATTCTATTTTCCAAAATAAAGAACTAGTTTGGCGAAATTGCTTGCCTTAATCAGTAGCATAGATGAGATCAACGTTGCTTGCACCTAAAGTTTTTAATTCTACATGTGGTCCTTCGAGCGGGATAGTTTAACCTATTCAAATAGAATCAATATGGGTAACAATATTGAAATCCCTGCACAGAAATATTTTGTAAATTAACTGCGATAGACTTCTTTTAATTTCAGTATGGGGTCTCGAACCGAACACTTATTTCAACAATACTAACAATCAATATTACAATTAACAAGCATTTAGTATGGGAGACTCCCAAGCTAAAGATGCCATTTAAAAGACGATTGACATTCCCAATACATGACCTCTAGTAAATTTGTGTTTCTCTGGCAATTATGAATTGTGCCGAATTTGGTACATGACATGGATGAGATCTTTATGTTTGCTGACTCTTTCCTGACTATCGATGTTCCCTATTGTAACTATTTTTCAGGACCTGAGGTCCGCTAGTTGCAAACCCTACCGAAGTAGATGCTCCCTTTTTTCAGAATAAATTTTCAGTTATATTTAGATCTAGACTTGAAAAATGTCATTACTTCTCCCCACAATCCCTAAAAAAAATATTTTAAAGTCACTTCTCCATCTTAAAGTCCTTAAATTGAATTCATTTCGACCAAACTAAGGAATTCTCAGGCGAAACCGAATCCTAAGTTTTCCTCTGCACACGAGTGTAATTGAAAGTTTTCGATAATAAAGGAAGCAATTGCAGGTGGATGGATTCAGCTTCCTAACCACCTTCTCTTCCTCCTGTGTAGCAGTGTACTACTCATCTTGGTGCCGATATTTCCATATGGAGAATACCTTCTCCCCATTTGAAGAAACTTTCAAGGTGTACTCATGCAAAGTTTCGAGGTGCCATTTGGCCATTCAAAGTGATAAAAAGCTGACAAGTTGTATGCAACTCGGGGGAGACGGAAGTTTGAGTGCAGCTTAAAGATGCAAACGGAAAAGTTTTGTACTAAGAACGTGAAATTTATGATTTTCAAGAGCGAGAATTATAGAAAGTTTTTGGGAGGAAAACGTCGAAATTTGAGAAGAATGTGGAAACTCTGCAGGCCATATTATCGGAGCAAAAAAGCCGCAAATGTAGTCATTCCACCAGAACAAATTGCAACGCGATTTCGGCTAACATGAAGCATGTCCAAATTTCTAGTCAAGATCCAATGATCCCCGAATCAGAGCCCTAAGTCAAAGGCAAGACAAAGAGTCGTAAAGTCTGGGCTAATCCCTTCCTAGACAGCTGTTGTGCGACTCACAAATCATGGCTGATTCCAATAAATGTCTGAACCCCCAAAACTCGAACCCAACCGATCTGCAAGCGATCACTTTTCCCCGTCCATGGTCCACATATCACTCAGTATCTGGATCTGCCAGTGAGCTCCTAGCAACTATGAGGCGACTATAAAATTTTACGGCCTTCTCGCGTCGAAATGTCAATCTGGTAACGTTGAGCCTGTGTGTCAAGAAGATTTGCGCCTTGGTGTGTGACCTTTAAATCTCACGGATATGTTTTCATTTTAACTGCGTCTCAAGGGATTGTAAAACATTTTAATGTCCTCGAGATCTTTATAGCCGTCCGTAAAGTTTCATCCTGAGACGGTTTCGGTGATTTATGGCCACCACGAAATTTTGCAACGTATCAAGTTCTCAAGCGTAAAACGAAAACTACGAAGAATACAGAGAAAAAAAAACCGAAAAGAGATAAGTAAAAACGATCCCAACTGCGTAGCTAGGCCCCTAAGGATAAGCAGGATGCTGTATAGTGCCAATTGCAGGAATCCTGTTTCAGAACTTTGCCACCGTGCAAGATTCCGCGTTATCTAGACCACATGCGTATATCGAATTTCGATTACACGCGATCATGAAATTCAAGTTAGTGGCGCGGCAAGAACTGGCTCTCCCCATGCCTAAGGGAGTGGTATTTCTTGGCAAGGATACTCGTAAAATTGAAGATTTATGACCGCTGCATAGGTGCGCGATAATTTATGTCTCGTTATATGGTTTCTAGGTGTCATGCACTTAGTCAAATAGACACCCTGCAGCTATGGGAAGTGAAAATGCCATTCTGAAGGGAAAAACCTCTTTTCGAAAATTTATTAACAGTTCCAGTTATCTGTTGCGGGAATAGATGACTTTTGGGGTTTTATGAGAGGATGACCTGTTTCGGATTTGCGTTTATTATAGGCATATAAAATAGTCTATTTCTCTTGGTTTTGAAAATTTTGTTGAAAAATTGAATACTTACATTTTCTTCAATGAATCAATGAAAGAATAAGGAATCAAAGAGTAATTCATGAATCTACAGTGTTATCCCTGTGTTAAAATTCATTGGTGTTGGGAATGCATAATAGTGTACATATGTTCATTATTTCATTATTGAAGAGTTTCTTCTTCCCATTTCATTTGTTTAGACCAATAATTAAACCAACAATAACACAAGGGAAAAGAATAAATAATTTACCTGAATCCTTTTGATCAATTCTTAAAATCTGTGTTATTTTTTTTACCATTTTAGTATAATATTAAATTATTTTAGACCAATTAAAAAGCATATTTACTTTACAGAAATGATTTCTGATCCCGGATTTTCTTTCTCATGTTCGCTCTTTTTGATAAGATGCGTTCTGGAAGGAAAATGGCGCCCTTTTTATATATTTTTCAAATTTCGACCATTTCTCCTTATAATTGGTCTAAATTTGTAGTTATTACCTAGTGTTTTGGTATTTTTTCCATTAAAATGTTCGATTTTTTACATATTTTCGACAGGAGAAGAACGGTTTTGTATGTTTGTTGAATTTAAAATATTACTACAACGAAAACTGGTCTAAAAATGTCTTACACAGAGATCTTAAAAACTGTTGTCATTCAGAAATTTTATTCAACTCCTTGCAATCAAAGGTCTCTCACCAAATATCAATCCTATATACGTAAGTAGTCACACTTGTCATCATTTTCTTTTTCGAGAAATATTCCAAAAAATTCCACCATCCATCGCATACACCACCAGATAGATAATCCTCATCCTCAACCACAAAAAAAATGAACTTTGAGTTGAGATCTAATTACATACGCCAAGCACGAATCGTTGCTCATATTTCCGTGTCGAGGTGTCTGTTTCATCATGTCTAGAAAGAGTTCCGCCATAATGGGGCTCCCACAAAAACCATCCATCACTTGACGGAGCTGCACGACAAGTACAAATTACGAAAATCTTCCACGGGCACGAATGGGGCTCCCGACGGACTTGAGATGCTGGAACATTGGGATGGATGCTGTACCCTCGGTGCACAGCAGAGCTGAGCCACCAGTACCAGTACCAGATGCCAGTTGCCTTGAGAAAAGGGCAGAGGCGGACAGAGCGGTCGTTTATTTTAGCGCAGCGTTGGTTAAATGACCAATTAAGTCCGAACCAATCAAATCAACTGATCCAAATGGACCGTCCGTCTTTCAAGATTTTCAAAATGGCCTCAATTTACAGACGTACGGAGGTGTGCAGATTTTCTCTTGATTTTTTGTTTCTCCTTTATCAGCAGCACAGGCAGCGCTACAGTTTCAGATGTGCTGATGCTGCATTTCTTTGGTGGCGATGTCCAGTCTCCAGTCACATCACACCACCCCTAATCTGTTCGAATTCCCTTTGAAGATGTGCAAATAGATTTCTTTTGTGTTGCGAGGAGGGAGCCTCGGGACGGAAGCTGATATTACCATGCAGGCTCCTTATCAGATGGTCAGCAGTCTTGGGGGCCCACAAAAGTATCAGTTCGTGGCTGGGAGATAAAAAGAAGATCCACAGCTTCGCAAATTGACACTAAACGACTCACGTAAATGTGATGATCGCCCATAATTGGACCCGCTGGACAATGCTCACCAATTTTCTGATTAAATTGTCTTTCAAGCCGGAACTCGTTTATCGTGTGGGGCGATTGTGTCATCTGCACCAATTGCTCTTGAGATGCTGATACGGCGGATGGAGCCTTAATGAATTGGAGACGACAAATATAGGATAAATCGCCTTTGTTCCCGTTGGTCTAAGATAAAAACGTAAAAAGCGCTGAACTACACTTTTATATATCTGGAATCTGGAATCAAGGCGAGTTCCTTTCTATGGAACCGATACAACTTCTTCCAGACAGAGAGTAGTACACAACCCTTGCATAGCTGTCAGGATGCATCCGTTAAATATTTTGATGGAACCGTCAGATTTCCAGTACATTACCACATTACACGGCTGTCGGTGGGAGTTGTTCATGCATGTACCAGAAAGAACTCACATCGGAAAGTCTGTACCGTATCCAGACTAGGGTTGGGGTGGTGATAAAACAACAGCATCCTTCCTTGCATCTAAGCGGAAGTGAATTTTGACAGACACACAGACACGTGGCAGTCAAGAGAAAATGTGGAAATGAGCCAAATGAAGGGAAAACTTTTCTGGCAGTTTTTTCGTTTCTTTCACTCTCGGAGTGATTCAGAAAATAACGATTTTTGTTTTGGATAAAAGCGAACTGAAGTGGTTAATTGAATTAAGAGATTTTAATGGGATTTTCTGTAATTGAGTAGGATTTTTTTCTGGTATTCCATTGATAAGACTTCGTCAGTTTATCGAAATTTATACATAAGAGGCATTTTAGGATATGAGTGGAAATACTATCGGACCCACAGCTGACCTTTGCGGTACCCCTCATTTATGATGATTGGGTAGTGTGGAACGAAAGTTTAGGGCTTTGAAATATTCTGACTGGTGGAGAAGGACCCGAAATCACAACATCTGAAGGGGTGAAATGGTTAAAGTAATTCAGGCTCAGAGAGGATGAAGTTATTCCAGTGATAATAATGATAATTTAGGCAGGCTGGAGTGCAAAATTTTACCTTGACTCGTTTGAAGTGCAGTGATCTTGATAGCCATTCGGCCAAAGAGATTTTTTTTTTATTTATTTCTTTGTTTGCCTATAAATCCTGTATTGTGAAATGACTCTCTTTTTCCTCTTCTTTCCCAAAAATTCCCCTTCGTCTAAGCTGTTCTGTGTGCATCATAGGATTGTCTTCTGAGATTAGGTAATACCTCAAAAAAAATACAAGCAGCGTTTCTAATTGTACAGCACTATAGCAAGCATTTCAATTTTGCGCAAGGTTTTCGTGACTCTTTTTAGAGCATAAGTGATAAAGTACTTAAGAAACCCACTTACTCGACGACCGCCAATATTACTTCCCTTCCTCAATACCTCTTCTGATAACTTGATGATGTGTCTTACTGAACGTTGACATACTGTTTTCATAATTTTTATCATTGAGCTTGAGTATTTTGAAGGCCTTTGACAAAGTAGGGCTTCTAGCAGCTGGCTTCTACTCTTCTCTTATTACTTGGCTTGAAAGTTTGCTTTCTGGCCGTCGAGACTCATAAACCCTTACAAACTCAATATCGGAGTACCTCAGGATTGTGTGCTATGTCCTATTTCCTCTTTGATTTTGTGAGTTACCTCTTTTACTTCATTTCCAATTTAATTCATAATTTTGTTGATAATATCACCATTGATTTTGGATATTTATTTTAATTAGTTAATTACTCTTGCAGAAATGCAATAGAAAACAACCGTCTGAGGCAGGATGAATGTATTAATTTTATCTAAAACTCAAAGCTTTTTGATACCTTACCAACTTGTCCTAAATCCTTCTCCACTCTGTTCTCTCTGTTAGGGGTTCATTTTATTGCAATACCTTGACTGCCATAATTAGCACAAAAGCTTTCGTGAGAGAATTACACGTTAAAATGTATTTGACGTGAGAGAGCTTTTAGGTGTCACCAGTATATGGGTGACATGGCAGTCAAAGTGTTAAAGAGAAAACGTAAATTTCTCTAATACAATACCTTCTGCATTACCTTGTAATCAATTGTCTCTGTTATATTACCTTTTGCATTACTATGTCATTAATGCTAACAACTTCTGTTATTCTTCGATTAAATTATTCATTACCGTGTTCATTAATTGCTCGATTTCCTGATGGATAACTACTGCATGCACATCCATTCTAATTACATTGACAAATGAGTACCATTCATACAAATCCTTGGTCACAAACTGAATAAATTCTATGTTCAGCTCATTTAAATCTTTGGTAATATCACAACGCTGCGATTTTCTTATTCTGATAACCCATAAATTTTATCCACAAGATCTTTGTTCGAAGCTTCATGTTCAACTTTGATTCGTAGAAGTTAATTTTTAACTGGGATTTACGGAATTTCGAAGAGTGCGGAAAAAGTCCTGCTTTCTGGAGTCCTAAAGTATTTCCACCTGCTATAAATCAAATCGCATTAAGAAATTTAAATTAATTATATGAGTTTCTTCTTCTAAGTGGTTTCCATCTCTCAGAGGGACTCAATATGATTGACCTGATCATTAGCTGACATCTCAAGATCACACTCCAATGTAGGAACTATAGTAGAAAATTTCCTGTACGTGGTCTATTTTTCCGAGGTCATATATACTTGGAATATCTAATGATGCCTGACGAAGTTTAAAAAGGGAAAATTTGTTGAAAACAATTTATCATTCAAAGAATTAAGTTGATCTTATGATCATCACCACCCTGTGGTTCCCTCGAAAAATTCCTTCTAGCTCAAGACATACTAGTCGTCCCAATTCACCACATTCCCACGCCTCAAAATTTTAATGCAATTTTCATCTGTACAAAAAAGAAGTACAACTTCAACCTACACCTTAATCTGCAACCAAAAATCTTTTCTCCCTCGTTTCAATTATTGCAACAACCTGAAAGGGAATAAAAACAAAAACACCGAAAAAAAAATCTGACAATCTTATTTCGCGTTCTCAACCCTCTTCAAAAGTCCAGGGAAAAAATATTTCGACCACGAAACAGGAAAACGCTTCTCGAGTTACGTACAATCAGCGCAGTAATCAGGAGGACAACAACAAAACATTCATCGGTGATCAAAGGAACAAAAGGACCCTGGAAGGAAAGGTTGAACCAAATCTCAGGTGATCACTGCTTGTGAGCTGTAATTTCAGAATTTTTTAAGTGGATCTGATGTACATGTAATTACGGGGAGGATACGAATTTTTTCTTACCAGGCTTCCTAGTGTAGAGTTCGTTTTTTCCGGCCTGTCAAGGAAAATTAGATCTCATTACAATTTGTGAATAGGAAAACGATCAGTCAGAGGAATTGCCTTGCATTGTTCCACTATTGAACTGAAAATGGAGTTCAGATTGTGTTATTAGAAAAACCGTCAATGTCGCTGCATGGGTTCCATGAGAATCGGAGAAACCATCAGAAACAATTTCCAGAAAATGATTCCAACTTAACAAAATCACCATCGTAGCAAGTGCAGATCATCAATTGCATCGGTATGACCTTCATTGATTGCACATAATCAGCTTTTGTCACCGGAGCCTCGCTGAACTCCATAAATTACATGAACACCTATTGATTGAGTACTAAAGATATCGCAGCTATGCATCACAATCGAAAATCTTATTCATAAAGCCGATTGTTGTGAACGAACCAACAATGCACCAAACCTAAACAAATTCATTTCCCCGTTCAATAACCTACCTCAACAGGTGTTTACCGAAAAAGTTTTCGAGGTGAGGAAACCCCCAGAGAATCTATAACAAAAGTTCGAAGCACCCGGTCATTTCATTCATTCAGCGGAGCCAATTGAGCCATTGAATCCATACCGAACCCATAATAATACGTCACGAAGATGAATTTATGCAAAACAAATTGAAATGCTATCAGATGGAGGGCTGGGTCCGGGGAATCAACAAAAGTAACACAAAAGACGAAGCGAAATTTGCTTCAACAATAGAAATTGACCGAATCGAGGTAAAAGGCCAAACAAAAGGCGCCACAAAACATCAAAAAATCGAGAAAAATATCCGACGGTTAAGAGTAAGAGCAACAATTTCCCCGTCTTACCGCCGCGCCGTGCCCGCCGCACGGTTTTTGTTATTTTGTTGTCACAGCAGTCAAGAGATCCTCTATTCAAGCTCATTTTCAATTGAACATAACCTCAAAACGAAAGAAGTCAAGGCCATTCAGTGTTTTCACCAATTGTTCCATGTGAATGGCGGCGGCAGGAGGAAGTGTTCTGGATGCACCAGAAATAGACGTCAATTCTATAGGTGACTTTGATATGATTAACCTTGAACCCCTTCCGGTCCTTTCTATTCACCACATCCCCTCGTCCTGTAATTTATATAAAGGAGGAAACTTCCCATTAGATTTTAGGACCATCGTCCTTTAGATCCTTTTTCCGCAACGAACAATAGACTGGAGTGAAAGTCACCTTCCACCGTACCGTACTCCAAACCGCGGTATATGGTATGGCTCCAATATAGACGCATTTTCCACCATTCCCAGCTTCATAAAAGTGAGGAAGTAATCTGCCAATGAAATAACAAAAATAAAAGAAAGTGGTTGGGGGGAAAAAATATCGCATTCTTGTGTAGGAGCGTGTGTAGTGTACACCACCTAAGCTCAATGGCCGTCATTCAAAGTGCTCCCTTTGTCCTATGGACAAAAGACCGCTTTTTGCGGCTGTTGAACATAACCTCAAAATAACAAGGACTTTTCAATTATAATCCCAATCGGCACGCGGGTATAATTTTTGTGTATTTATCCAAGTTTTTATGTCTTTTTACGTGTGATTATTGCTTTTTTTATGGATAATCGATGAATGCCGATGGTGAGTGATCCATATCTCTTCACGGAACAATGCGATGGTAGCGCATTACATGACCTGATGGACAATAAAAAAAAAATGGGGAAATGTGGACCGATGTGGATCGATGACTGAGAAATGAAAAAGTGAACATACCTCTGAGTGATTATGGTTTTGTTTATATATACTTCAGATTTGGGTGGAGAATTTCAAGTGTATTCTTTTCTGTTGGGCAAATTATGATGAATTGTACTGTAAATGAGGTTTAAAAAGTTTTTATACACACCCTGTTAAGGCGTTTGAGTCAAAAACTTGCTGAGCCACAAATGAAACCAATTTCCTTCTCAAACTCATTCAAAGTCAACTTTAGTTCGCATTTTTTGAACTAGTTCATGAATTTCGACTCTTTAAAAAATTGTTCGACACACTGCGTATTATTTTTGTTTCCAATTTTTTCACGTTTTTTTTTTGTATCTACTAAAATAATGGTACGATACTTTTTCTTCTATAAATTTCAACTCATTTCCTATGGCTTTTGCCTCCCTTCTTCTTCTAGGATCCAAATAGATTTCCGTTGAAGTCGAAGAAGTCATTAACACAATCGAAGGCTGCTTTTATATCGACATACAAAAAAACAATATATTTTCCTTTTTTCCGCCAGTTTTAGAGCAATAATATCAGACAAGCAGAAAATATTATCAACCGTTGAGTAATTTTCCCTAAATCAAGGCTAGCATTCTGCAAGGACACCATTTTCTGTAAATACAGTCCATAAATGATATTTCCGGAAACTCTTTTGACGCATTCTTATTGATATGAGATTCTATCTAAGCCTGTTGTCATGTTATATTTCGCTTTGTTTACTATAATTGTGAGCCCTCATCTAATAAGGTGTTCACAATATTCGACTCCGCGTAAATATATATGATACTAAATAATTTTGTTAAACTACAGACACCATATTGATGATATTTTCTTAATGGATGCCAAGTTTCCAATCATATTTTAATAGTTACTCACTTGCACGCAATTGCATTCAGCTACTACAACTCAGCCTTACAGTCTAGTCAACCCCTTGATGCGTTCTAAAAGTTGAGGCGGGAGAAACGCAAAAGTAATCATTAATTATATCTCAAGGGTAATTTCTGTAAATGCACATCTCAGCATGAACCAAGAATAATTAAAATACAACTCAAACACAATTAAGTGCTTCTGTCTGAGATCTGAGAGTTTTGACGAGATAAAGGGTTGCATTCTGAAATTATGTTTCACTCCAAACGACAACAACAACATTTTTTCTAAAATGAAAATTTTCCTGAAGCATTTCACCACTTCTTATGTCAGGATGTCAGGCAAATTATGAAATTATTACTTCTCGACTGGAATTATGCTATTTCTGTTGGATGCCAATAAAATTTTCTCAAGTATTTTTATACATACCTGAGTGGTAATTTATTTTTAGAATTTGCAGGGAGCTTTTCTTTTACATGCAGATTCAGGTAAATCAATCACTGATTTTGTAACAACCCCTGATATAATTCCAGTTATTTGAAGCTTATGAATATGATGCAATAGTTGTAGTTGATGGGAAAGGGTTATTATGGTGCAATCTGTCAGGTGTTTCAGAAATATAACATCTCTAGAATTTCTATTTTTGTAGGTCAGCACGTGCTTCGTGTGATTGCACAATTCTCGGAAGTTAAAAGTGTGTATCTTAAAATCAATTATATAAATATATATAAAGGTATACTGCACAACTTACAATATTTAATGAGTACTAAGTTTTAGATCAATCTTTCATCAATAGATTGATTCTTAAGTGCAAGCTGTCATGTACTCCCTATACCTTATCGTTTTATCGTTACAGATGAAACACCATAATATCATATATAATAATAATAAATAACACATTTAATCTAGATATTTCTCCAATAATACTGTGAAAAATGGCTGAATAAGGAAGGCCTATCTTTGAGGTATACCTTCAAAAATAAATGCATTTTCAGAGGATTACTCTGAATCTCAAAAAATCGCTTATCGCTAATCGCTGTCCTAGAAATTTCTCTGTCTTATTAATGCCATGAAGGTGCAGATATTGATAAAACTTCATTGTGTTTTAGAACTTTAAAAAATAATTGATACATATTTTTTTATATATATCCATCGAGATAGGATGGCCTTCAAAATTTGAGAGCGAAAACGTTTTTGAATCACCTAATCCCATACACAGTGAATCTCCTAAAAGGGAAAAGTAAGCTATCTCTCCAATTGTAGACCACTTGACTAGTTCCTTGAGTATCTATATGAGTGCAGTGCCTAATTTACAAACCCCAATATAGCTTCCGCACTAGGCGCTCAACTGTTTACTTGATGACGTTCCTCTTCGGACCCTTGTATCGTCGTCTCCATAATCTTGGTAAGTCGGGGGTGGTTGCGCTTCATATATAGAAGATCTTGGGGAAAGTTTGGCACCATTTATTCTAGACCAGTTTCTTCTCACTGGGATTGGAGGTTTCCTTTCTGACCGCTCCATTTATGCTACTTTGGATAGCGTTCTTTTTAACTTTTATAATAGCAGTGCTAGTGTACCGCAAGGTTCTGTATTATTTCTTAATCTTTTCGTGTTTATTATTAATGTCAGCTTATCTCGCATTTGCAGTCCATTTTAAATCAATCGGGACAATTTTCCTCTCCTTTTCTTGACAATGGCTTTACGTAACTTTCGTAGAAGTCCTGCATAATATGTGACATTTACAGTGGTATTACGTTCCTTGAAGTCCAGCAGCAGAATATCTTCAATATCACAGAAAACTGTTGCCATAAGCTTCGCTTTTTTCGGCACTGGTCCTCCAGTCACTTCATTGAATCCCTTTTGAACAAAGGATCATGGTAAAAAACCATAGTTTCATCTCCTGCCACAATCCTATGGAGAACACTAGCTACGTCGTCTTTACACACTTAGATGCAATTATTTAATTTCAACACACCAATTTTTCTTTCACGCTATCAAATTCTGGAATAACCTTCCTGTATCAATTCGTCACTCTGTTCAGTCAAACCGAAAGATCCCTTAAATAAAAATATTTTTGAAATTAAATATTGAAGTAAAATACACACTGAAAAAATTTATTTATATCAATGATTTATTTACAAAGCCAGGGGCTGGACTATATCCTCTCTTACTTCTCTTTGTGCATCTCTGAACTAGTTCAGCCTCATTCAATCATTGATTATTCCATCAATTACCTGAAGTTCTATTCGTGTTGAGATATTTCTAGAGTTCTGTAGCAGAAAATTCAGTAATGGACGTACTTTTATAAAAATGTCACTACATTTACTGGGTGTTTTATGATTATTTTAATAATACAATCACCTATTTATTTCTTTAAAATGCTTTCGAGGCATTGCTATTGCATAGCCTACAGTTAGCATACTTTTTGTGGGTCATTGCAATATATATTCGATAAAGTTATTCTTTTCAGAGATACTTACATAGAATGTATCTTTTCTTCAATCAACAGCGTAACAAATAGTTCAGCATATTACATAGCAGGATATCGATGTTGTTACACAATATTTGCCTCCAAAGTATTTTCATAATCACTTTTAAAATGTAGGCTTGTTTTTTTCAATGGTGTAGGAAAGTTTGGTCAGAATCAGATCAGTCTTCCTCTACGGCAGACGAACTTAAAGCGTCTTCTTATTTTATAATATTTCAATGCCTAAGTCCGTTTGCGAGGTCTTGTATCTTTTTCTATCTCTATTCATTATACTTGAGTACAAAATATAATATTAAAAAAAAAAACATATATCTTACATTATATATCTGCAAAGTTTACAACCAAAGACGGAGTTGAAAAAAAAAAATTACAAAATTTATTAGTTGTAGTCTTTCTTCACAAATTCCTTCTATTTTAATTAAGCTTAAAAACAATAATATTAACATCATGAAATTCTTACTCATTTCTTTTAGCATTTCAGACATAAGAAAAAAGAAACTGGGGAAATATTTCGAATGGATAAAGAAAATAAGGTAAATATCTAATAATATAATAAATAAAAAGTACTTCTTAATAGGTTTAGAGACCCCAAAATAATATTTTGCGGGAAATATTAAGTCTTGTTCTTTTTTAAAAATTTTTGGCAACGTTATTTAAACATGAACTTAGCACCAAAGTATCTCATATCTTTTTAAATACCCAATTAAGTTACAAAAAGATGTAAACCATATAAAATGTTTGTGTTTTTTGAACAGTTGGACTAATATTATTAGAGAGGCAACAAAGCTGTATGCATTTAAAAATAAATAATATTACAAATGACGAACAGAGTTTCTCGAGGTTATTTCGGCCATAGAAGCTAAGTATATTCATTGATGAAAATATCACTTACTTGTCATCAATTTCAAGATTGCATCTTTGTAAACGTAGCAAAATTTTATAGTTATTTGAATTTTTGGCCTAAATTTATGGCTCTGTTCGCGGAAAAAAAGAGGACTAGGCTAAACTGAGCTGTTACCTTAGTGCGAACCAGCATTAACTGCAATCAAATGCCTGAAATAAATTAAATGAAATTAAAAGGGCGTTAACCTCTGTGTTTATTTTATTAATTTATTATTTTATTAGTTGAATTGCTTTTGTCAAATAAAACAAAACCAAATTGTGAATGTATTTCCCATGGAAACCAGTTTTACATAAAATTCAGAAGAAGATTAAATTGTTGTATTGTAAAAAATCATCACCAGTTCGAAATAAGGGAAAATAAATGTATAAAAAAAGCCCGTCGCACAAATTTGAAATAATTTATTTAACAATTTCATAATTACTACTGCCGAAACACATTAGCCATAAACAGAAAACAGCACCACTAGACTTCTTAACAAATTGCCACCATTAATCCTTGTCACTGCCGCCTCACATTGTGAAAAAGAAGTAACAAGCAAAAACAATCCGAACTATTTCAACAACACAATCGCAGTCGATGAGTGAAAAATTCGATTAAAATCTTAACAGTCATCACGTCACAGCACATCACCTCTCCACTGGCTGCGGATACAAACAACTGAAAGTGAGAGTTTCACCCATTAATCTTGACAATATTAATTTAATAACAAAAGACTCCAAAAAAAAAAAACAACAACAACGCCGACATCCGTCAATTTTTGCGCTTGCAACACCAACTCCGAATCAAATTGAGACAAAAAAGTATCTAAAACTGACCGGTGCTGCCAAGAGGAGAGTAAACTGATGCAGGCTATGTAGTCCGTACGACAGCAGGCAAGCTTTAAAGCGCAAAAATCGTTTTTTTTCAAAAAGTACAATAAAATCTCATTGTTGAAAAAAAAGGAAAATATCTCATTGAACGACACAACAGCTGAACGACGAACAGTAAAACGGAGCCCCCAACAGCCAGACTCAGACAGTACAGAAAAAGAGGAGAAGTACACCGGACTAAAAAAGTCTGACTGACTGTGTTGTGACGCGCTTCAAGCAACTTGCTGCTTTGGTTGGTATTTTACCACAGTATCAAAATATGGCAACAACAATAAAATCTCTGTGGGAAAAAAGGGAAAATAGAAAAGTCAGTCACCGACTGTATAGCGAGCCACAAGTAAAACGACAACAAAACAGTAATCAAGCCGTAGACGGAGCTTAACAATGCGGTTCAACACCCCTGACCATCGTCTTCATGTCTGTAGCTATTGTGGCATCCCCTAAAGTATTGACACTTTCGTCACTGAATCGTCTCACAAATATTAGAATATTAGAAAAAAGGTGACCGTACTTCAAAAAGCAATTTTTATCACAGCAACACCGCGCACCGCGCACCGCCCGTCCCCCTTAAATTAGTATTGAGTATCACCGCAATTGAGGCAGTTTCAATAATCTCCAACCACCATCCCTTATTGACAAAATAAGCATTGAAAGCACTAACTACGTCACACTATTCAAACAAATTTCTTTCTGTTGCCCTTATTTACTGTACACCCGGCCTTTGACCCAGTTAAATTTTTGTAAACCATAAAAATTGTGCGAATGAAAAAATGTTAACAATATTTCAGCCGTGTACTTTTGTGGAAAAAAAACTCCCCCAGACACTTGAACATTACAATCAGATCCACCACATCTTATTATTCCTACTTGCCATAAAATTTTATGGTCCTGTTATATGAGAAAAGAAAAAAAAGTTAGGAAATTTACTTCTAAATTCTACCCCTAATTGGCGAGTTATAAAAAAACCCCTGCGGATATTTGCCCGGCTTGATACCTATGCACCCGGCTCCAAAACGCACCACCACTGCACACACACTCAGCATTTTCCCTCTCATTAGGGTTAATATTCCGGCAGATGTGCTATAAAATGCGCAAAATAAACATGGCAACACCGCATGCCGTAGTAACAAGTATAGTAAAATCCGTCACCAAAGTGGGGATAATGATATGGCACAGCATACAGTACAGTGCAGTTGGCTCCACCCCCCCGGTTGTAGGCTCTTGCGCCTTTTTTGCCTCACCCTAATTGGTTGCTGCCACCAAATAAACGATCAGTGCGCATGACCAAACCCACGTCGGAGGAAATCTCACCGGTGTTGGTCTGATTAGGCTGGTATAGGAATCTTACTGGAATCTGGTTTCGTGTACGCACCCCATGCCGTCCGTCGGTTACTCTGCACAACTCTCTACCAACTACGAAAGGCGGGCAATAATACCCTATCCAAACCTTTCTGAATTCTATGCCAGTATTCGTGCCGAGGAGAGGCAAGCAAAGGCAGTAAGTACGATCGGTAAGTAATCAACATCGTGCCGAAGTGGAACGAACCCAATCCGACTAGTGGTTTAAGAGGGTGAGTGGTGTGTCGTATGCACGGTGCCACATAGCCCAAAGCCCAGCAGAGGGGGCTTTACTTTGGCGCGCGTATACACAACACAAAACGTGACAAACGAGTTTCTAGCTGGCACATGTATTCCCCCAGGATGCGTCTGTAGTGTTACTGGATGGTGTTTTGTTGTTGCAAGGCCGCGTGTGTGTGCGGCAGTGGTAGTCGACTCGGTTTCTTTTTTCACTCTTCTCACAGATTTTCTTTTTTCGGGGACGTGAAATTTTTTCGGTAGGCACCTCGAACAGGTTTCACAAACGTTTACTGGAAACAGAAAGGTGCTCAATTCAGTACTGTGTGGAGGTATTTTCGTCGCTCTCCCGACGTTCGTCGTTTTCTTCAATAGTGTCATAAAATTGTCATAATAAAATTATTTCCTGAGATAGTAAAGCGCGTTTTGTGTCCGCGGCCTTTCAAATAATTTGAATTTGCGTGCATATGTTTTGTTCGAATTGACTCTGGTTGAATAAAGTCGCGAAAATCGCTTTTGTGTTCCCGTTCAATGGGCCTACGGTGAAGAAAAAATTTTGTACAATTCAAGTGCACATAGGACACCGTGAAAAATACTGCGAATCGCGTGAATTAGAACACTTTGCGTGCCCCACAAGAAAAAAAGTGTGTGTTGTTGTTTTTGTTGTACCGAAGATGTTTGCAAATCTTAAGCAATTGTTGTCACTGGCTGTGCTCATCTAATACCGTGGGATCCAGTGAACATTGGCAGCTGGTATTGTTTCGATGCATTTGACATTCGTCCGGAGTAGTAAACAAATTTTTGTTATCCATTGTGCGTGCGGATTCACATATCTGCGGTTCATTCATGCCCCCCGAAACAAACGGACTGAATGAGTTGTCTACCCCACTGTGAGTGTGTTCGAAACGTTTTTATAGAAACAATAGAATTCGGCTGCACAACAAAAACAATACCGTGCCAAAGATACCCGACTCAAGTGTTTTGATACAGTGCGATCCCATTCAAGGATCGATCTAATTAGATGTTTTGAGTGTACACCGATTACAGCAAATAAATAACAACAGTCGAACGTTTCTGTTTGCAACAAAACCAATTTTGAAGGAAAATCACGCGGTTGTGATGGTGTTCTACTGAATTTGATCAAACGTTTCAAACAAATCGACAATTTCCTCCTTCCTGGATTATGTGTTGTTATGAGTTATCACCCTGATTTAATGTGTTGTGAAAATGATTTTTGTTACTTTGTTGGTTTGACAATCACTGTGTTTAGGTAGTTGATAGAAACAGACGCGTAAACACATCAAAAAACGCCCGAAAATGCTTAAAAATCCCAGTGAATAACGGCAAGAAAACGTCCTCCATGTGCGTGCCGTGTTCAGAGCATTGCACAACGCACTAAGAACGACTCTTACCCTTACCAAGAAAAAAAAACGAAACATTTTTTTGTGGACATTGAAATCGTGGAAAAAACAAATCGTCCAAACTGTTTGCGTATAGGGATACAACACCAATAACAACAGCTGACGAAATGTTAACGATGGAAGCCGATATGAAAGGGGGCATATTGCATGCGACAATGCCCCCACATCATGCATCGGCTCTGCACGGTCATACAACATCACCTTATAGTGCATTAGGACCGCTGGGCATGATGAATTTAGGTCAGTCCCAGCTGACACAGTCCCAATTAAGTTCACACCACCATCACCATCACACGTCGATGGCATCACATATCACAAGTGGTAGCGGCGGCAACAGTGGTCAAACCACCCTAGGGAATAGCATTAGCGGCAACGGGGGGAGTAATGGTGCTGGCGGCAACAGTATGCAACAGCAACAATCAACGCAACAACAGTTGAATGCAACACACGGCTCCCCCCTGCACAGTTCTAGTGGTCTTAGTCCAAATCAAAATCAATCGCAAAATAATAGTGCGTTGTCCGGCAGTAATGGAGGCCATCATATGACATCGCCGACGGGACAGACACACCATCACCACTCCGGTATGACTGGTAATGTTAACAACAACAATAATACGACGAGCAAAAATCAGAACGTGGACCGGGTTAAACGGCCGATGAATGCCTTCATGGTCTGGTCCAGAGGTCAGAGGCGAAAAATGGCGTCGGACAATCCCAAAATGCATAATTCAGAGATTTCGAAGAGATTAGGGGCGCAATGGAAAGACCTGTCAGAAGCCGAAAAGCGGCCATTCATAGACGAGGCCAAAAGATTGCGAGCAGTTCATATGAAGGAGCATCCCGACTATAAATACCGACCGAGGCGCAAAACTAAAACGCTGACCAAGAACAAAGAGAAGTATCCATTGGGCGTGGGTTCGATACTACAGTCAACCGATCCCAACGGTATACGGAACTCATCTTCAATTTCCGCCGTGCAGCAAGCAGCGGCCGTCAATCGTGATATGTACCAAATGGCTCCTAATGGTTACATGCCCAACGGATACATGATGCACGACCCGTCGGCAGCGGCGTACCAGAACCAGCACAGCGCCTACATGGGCAACTATCACAGGTATGACATGGGACAAATGCACAATGCGGGCTCACTCAACTCGTACATGAATGCGGCAGCTGCCAGCGGATATGGTATGTACGGCACGGTTTCTGGCGGCCAGAGCTCGCCCTACGGTAGTTTACAGCAACCCGGATCACCTTACAGTAGTCTGCAACAGCAGCCGGGATCACCTTACGGCCTAGCACAACCTGGTTCACAATTATCCTGCCAAAGCCACAGTCCTAGCGATTCCAGTATTAAGTCAGAGCCAGTGTCCCCGGGCCCCTTGCACACACAAGGATCCACAACCAACAACAACCTCATCATGAAACGTGAGTACGGCTCACAGCAGACGAGTTCGTCCGATCTCAACCACCTGATCAATATGTACCATATACCGGATGGTATGCAGGCCACGGCTGCTGCCGCCGCCGCCGCTGCCGAACATCAAAGGAACCTAATGCACTATCAGAGCAGTGTTTCGCCAGACCTTCAACAGCAACATCAGCAGCAATCCATGCGAGCGATGGCACCGTTGGCGCATATGTGAGAAATGGCCTCGTTCGGTCCGCCACCATCCACCCCAACGTCTCACCATCATCATCACCATCATCAGCCCCAGCCCCAGCAACAATCTCACCATCAAACGCAACATCACAGTCAATCGTCTTCTATTAGTTGTAGCACTAACGACGGTAGCACCAGTAGCAACATTTTAGGTAGTTACGGTGGCGGTAGACACACCACAACGTCTAATTCACCCGTCTCCACTCATCATGGTTATGTTGGGAGTGCGGCCGCTGCAGCCGCCGCCGCCGCCGCAGCCGTTGGTTTGGCTGGATTGCACGATACGGCCGGCCTCATGGATATATCCACCCTGTAAAAAGTAATACCCTCCCTCCTCAGCTTTTTACTGTCATTCCTTGTCCACATTCCCAGCAATTTGTAGTTTACGTTCTCGAAAGAACCCCCTTAATTTTAAGATCCTCTTTAGTTCCACACTCCCTCCCCCCTTATTAATTATTACTATTATTATTTTTTTAATTAAATCTATCGATAGTTCTATGAATGCGCAGGCAGAGCTATGTTTATGTATACAAGAACCCGATGAAACATGAAATTGTGTGATAAATGAATTATTATTAAATTTTTGTTCATTGCTATTATAACGAACTGAAGTTTAAAGCGTTAAGAAAATATGGAAAAAGTTATTTAAGAAATTGTCGAGGAAGTTTAAGACTCATTAAAGAAAATTTCAAGTGAAGTTCTGGTGTTTTTTAACGAATCTCGTGTCCACCACATCCCGATTCATTCCATTTGTTCTTCATCGGCCACAGATTTCGTTCAGCGGGACGTTCCAGATTTCGTTCAGCCGGGTGGAAATTATGTGAACAAGGTAAAAAGTTTACGTTTTTCTTTATTTCTTTTACTTTTGTGTTTTTCAAATTGCTTGTTTTTTGTTTTGTATATCAGTTGTAAGTTAACGAAAACATTTTGTGCAATTATATGAAATGCTGCCATTGGTTTAGGGGTTGGAAAATGAGATGGAATTGCGTGCTGTACAACGGAATTAGTGAGATTTCAGTTGTGCTAGAAACTATACTAAAGTTTGAATGCAAATAAGATTGTTTCATGATATACAAGAAAAGATTACAATTATTATCTTGTCGAAGAGTCTAATTATGTCAGAGTTGTCATTGTTGCAAATCAATTTTTGGTAAAATTCCTCGATTTCTAAGGGGCCACTTGAGCCTTTTCTTTACTTTAAAGATGGACTGATTTCTACTACAAAATTCGATGGAAAATAAATGGTTTGCTATCCTTGAAGCTTCTCTAGAAGTTTCTAACCGATTTTTGTATGATTCAATAGAAATGCTGGAGATGATTCTAAGGTCCTTTGTTTGCCAGTGCTATTATAACATAACAATTCAAAGTTTGGTGGGGTCCTTTCATTTACATTACGAAACGTGCTTCAAAATCTGAATTTGATAGGGACAAGGTTTTAAAATATGGAGGCTTCCGCACGTTCTTGTAGCCCACAGGGTAATCTAAACTGTGTACGTTCCTTCATTATCATGAAGAATAATCACACCATATCTATTGATTAGTACAGGGTTCATTGGGGTGAATTTTTCATGCATTTCATCAATTTCATGATAGTAAGACTCTGCAGTAATCGTTTCTCCACGATGTGAGAATAAATAGCGTTAGGCATCCCTTACAGTCCACTACACTGTCAGCAAATATGGTTTCGATTTTGGGTGTTGTACTGTGAGTCAACCTGTTGCCCTGATCGTCTCCTGTGAGATTACCAATCTCCTGAAAAATGGGGTTCTTTGGTCCCAATCAAGTCCCAGAGTATAAATTTTAGAAATTATTAAAAGCTAATCCTTTTTTGCCCATAATTCAGATCGAACCGGAACAAGAACTTGATGAGAGAGGGCCATTTACTAAACTATAATCCAAATTTGGTCCTCTCCCTTTGTTTCTTAATGAACACATTTGTTTCTTACAAGCAGGCTCTGGCGCACGACTACAGATTTTCTCCTCTGTTGGCGTAGGATCAAATCCTGCACAAGGCGCGCTGATATATCTGGATACCAGTGGTTGAGACAATTCTACTGAAAAAAAATTGTACTTGCGAAGCCACTGCGATGTTGCACAGTAGTTTCATGCCGAATACTCTGGTTCACTTGCAACATTTGTCAGATTAATTTAGCAACCCCCTCTTCCTAATTTCCCTTCGCCTAAACTGTGCTTTGTGCATCATAGGGTTGTCCTCTGAGCTTAGGCAATACCTTAAAAAATAATAATAATAGTAATAGTATGTCTTCTTTCTTTCTAATTTTGTTCCGTGGGGTGTTACAGGAGTCAATATTGGATCCTTTTCTATTTATGCTTATGATTCATTTTATGATGTGCAGTTAAGTCCTTACACTGATAATGTGCAACTATTAGATCCTATGGTAAGACATCACATAAAATGCCGGATTTGTATTCATTTAACACTTTAGTGCTGACTTGTTCCTTGTATCCTTAGAAAGCTCTATTCTGTACTCAGATAAGGTGATTGATTTTTAATGAATTTTTAACTTTTTTCTTTCTTTTTTTTATTATGTTCATTAGCCTACAAATTCGTATTCCTTTTTAACATCGCTTTGGGTGATTCAGGCTTGGTTTCAAAAATTACTTTCAGGAGACCTAAGTCTTCAAATCACTGCTAACGATCGTTTGAAAGCTGCTGTTGAAGTTAACTCTTCAGTAATAGTAAAATCCCTTCAAAAAAGTTAGGTGTATCTAGTAGGCATCTTGCCGTGATTAAGAAAGTTAGAAATGTTTAGAAGTGGGTTCAACATGAGCTGAGTGTAAATCAGAGAAAATCGGTTTAAAGTTCTGCTCCTTATTAGCTTTAGCTTTTTCAAAGCATCGTTATCTCCGATGTAAAGTGGATCTTCGTTCATGGTGTTGAAATTAAGGCTCAAAACTTGTTGGTAAACGTTTCTCACACTTATAGAAGGTTATGGTTGCTTATGGTGTTCGCTAAGGGCATACATAATTCGTTATTTCTTCCTTCAACCAGAACAAACAATTAATGATGAATGTTGCTGTGCCGAGATAGACAAAGAATTTTGAAAAAAACTACCATTTGTCATTTGATATGAATTCATCCCCCTTCATGATAATGCCGAACCCCACATTTTGCAAAATATTGTACACGAACGCTACGAAATTCTTTCTAACCCTTCTTATGCCCCAGATATCTTTTCAACAGATGTTTATTTACATTTTCAGAATCTTGAAATTATTCTTGGATCAGAGACAGAGCCTCTGTACTTGAGGTCTTCAAAGAGTTTGTCGCTTCTAAAAACCAAAACGTCTTCGTAAAGAATATTTTTACATCAGAATTCGATTAGAAAAATGATATTAATAATGCCCATTTTGAAAAGAACAATCAAAAAAGGTTAAAAGGTTTTCAAAAATATCCAAAAAAATCTTTCCATATAATAATCCGAATTCCCCGAAAAACAGAAGTGAAGTAAGGTAAAAAAAATTTGTTAATCACTTTGCTTCTGTTTGGCTGGGGGGGGGCACAAGGCACTTTAGGGAGGACTTTGCCATCCAGGGTCCCCCCGCTAGTTACGGACCCATAATACGGTAATCAACACACATATTAATTGCATTACGCGAGCAGGCCACATTCGGAAATAGGAAATTACATTGACATCACTTGTTAAAATGACTAAGACTCCCTTGGAGCAGAACACAATCCTGAAACGATACAATTTCCTTATAAATTTTTATATTGTCAACAAATATCAAAAGCTCTGATTTCTTTGTAGTTTGTTGTGCATCATTAATAAAAAAAGAAACAATAACGGACCTAGATGGCTTCCTTAAGGGACGCCTAATGTCAGTTGAATAGTTTAGGACAGAGTTGACCTGAATAATATTTTTGAAAAAGGTCTAGCAGGTACGATTTAAGGCAAGACAAAAATATTGAAAGAACATCAAGCTTTGTAAGCTCAATAAGAAGAGCTCGGTGGGAAAGGCCTTGGCAAAACTGGTATATATACCACACTTACTCCTTGACAGCTCATATCATACCAGATATGACAGAGATGATTTATATCTTATAAAACCGTGTTATTTCGTGTCTATTATACTATATATTTGCGATTGAAGGAAAAGTCTGCTGGCTGAGAGCTTGGCAATAGAACGGTAACCTGAGCATGTATTCCATTCTCCTGAGGAGACAATCTATACGAGAAACAAGATGGGCTCAGATAAACCTATCGTTGTCATGTTGAAAAATGATTCCTACCGTTGTGATAAAACCGAGGCTTAAATTTTTCACATAGTTTATATATCTAACTATTCGCAGTATTTTCCAGCGGTAATAGTTTTAATGGGGGTATAAGGGTTCATTATGGAGTCATTATCGGACATCCCACCAAATGAATAACATTATTTTGCCTTATTTATTATTTTTATTTTTGAAGATATTTTTTCTAAACTCAGACGACGATCCTATGATCCTATCTGGGGTTGGGAAGATATGATATGATATGTAGACAGTTATGTGATAAATGAGACTGAAGAATCTGCATTATTCTGAAATGACTTGAGACCATTTACAGGCTGTACCTAGTTTAACAGTGCAAGAATTAATACCCTAGTTCTGCATAGTTATCTTAGAAAATATTTTAAACCTGTAAAGTAATATTGTAATAAATTTGTGAGTGAAAAGTTCAATGTCATGAATCTTTCACCGAATTAATAATGGTAAGAAGCCCAAAACAATCGAAGATCAAGGATTAAAATATTAACTGTTTCTAATTTAAGCATTGGGAGATATTTCTGTGCCATTTTAAATGGTTCCTCGAAGTTGATTTCCTTGTCCATCTTAACATCATGATAATCGTTGATTTCTTTGAGACCTTATTAGAGACCCTCAGTATGGAGAACATATAGAGACAGAAATGTGCACTACACATTGCCTCATTTAACAGGGAACATTAA
>QYTT01090473.1:113393-137612 GCA_006980735.1 Dasypogon diadema
AATAATGTATTGGTTTTCAACTCGTTCTATTTTAATTTACAATTTCCATCGTCAATTATTCACAGTTTTTGTGTTCTTTTTAAAAAAAATGTAAAAATTGCCTGTTTATTTTATTCGGGGTTGATTTATTTATATCCATAGATTCTTGGATAGAAAAATCTGTAAAACCTTGAGGAAACCTGAATTTACAACGCCTTCTTTCTGAATTTAAATTAAAACAAATTGTAGGCCCTTCAGCTCTATTAATATTAAAATTCCAGAAATGTCCATATTTTATAATGTAGAAAGGGTGGATTGAATTTGATCAAAGACAACAAAAACACTATTATTTCATATTTGCATACAAATTCGTGTAATCGTCAGGTGTATTCGATCTTTGGTTCTTCTAATATTATGAACTTTATTAAATTTTGCAGGTTGAGGTGGTTTGAGCATGTTTTTCGAGTGTAGTGGTATTCGCGACAAATCTGCGAAGGTTCCAAAGGGTTCTAAGGACCATGTAAATTGTTGAAAGGCAGAAAAGGGCTTACGATCGTAACGTCTGGAGAGTAAAGTACGTACGTAGAGCAATTTTCTACTTTTAGATCTTCGCAGATGAAATAAGATGTTATGACTGAAACTTTCTGACATTCTAAATGTTGTGATCCTGGAATGTTCCAGATATTTTGCTGAGTTGTCAATTTCCTCATTGACTGATATGCCTTTCTATCGTGGAGCCAATATGAATTTTTTGTTTTTCTATGTCCTTAACTACGATAAAATAATCTAAGCCTACAACACCCGCCATAAATCTTGTTAAGAATTGAGAATGTATTTCCACAATAATTCATTTTAGTTTTCCAAAAAAAAAACACCCAAGTTAACTGCAGTATCGATAGTATTCAAAATGGGTGCTATTCAACTATAAAGGCATTTAAAAGGATTTAAAAGAAATGCGATCATCCAATCTAACCACTTCATCTTTAATAGATTTCAACGATGTGGTCATATACAACTGAACATCATCATCAGCATATATATGAAAACATGAGTCAGAGATTACCTCAAAAATATCATCAATAGACATAATAAATAGTAGCGGACCGAAGATGGATCCTTGTGGAATTCCACACTTAAGAGTAGAAACAGTAAATAACCGCTAAAAGTACGAATCGCCCAGCTTGGAACCACAAACACAAGTCCAAAACTAACCCCACGTCCAGAAATAGCTTTTCAACCCCCCTCCCGCAAATATAATTAAATAAGGCTCTAATATTTCGTAAAGGATCAGCAAAGACAATCTTAGAAGGCCTTCGATAGGAAGAGGAAAAGTAATATAGTTAGACGACAAGTAATTTGGGGAGCAGACAAAAGATTTACCAAACATAATCTCCAGTTTTTTAATAGACCGAACCATCCAGGTCAGAACGACGGAGTTATCACAACAACAGCATAAAGAATTGAACCTCATACTTGTCTAGATTACCAGAGAACCAGGATCATTCGCTTGTATCAGGCATTAATTCAACTCTTTTCCACTCCAAAAGGTCTGCCTTTAATTCAAATTCCAAAAGTATGAAAAGAACGTTCCCCTTCTAATTTGAATATCATAAAACAAAATTTCCTTAAACTAATGACTTCCTCAAATTACTGCAAAACACCATTTATCAGGCACCCCAAACAAATCTTGCATGTCAGTGTCATCCATAATCCCTGAATGAAATTTTCAGACTTTTTGCATATATAGAGTTGAAGCAATCAAGCCCACTCTCCTTACCCAGGATTTCTGGTGCCAAAGTGTAATTTCACCTCACTTGCTCCACCAGTCGTGCATAGGTAAGACATACCCACGGCATCTACCGTGTTTAATGGTAATCTTAATTTATGGCTTTTTAAAGATCGCATAAACATTTTGGATATGTGTGACACGTTAATGGGATCCCATTGAGAGTATCGCACCAGAACTACCACCTCACATATATGATGGGAGACAGAGTGAAGGGTTCAGATCCTACCATTGCCATGCCATTTTTCCAATCCATTCTTGTCTACCTTATTCGGTAGGCACCTGAGATAGATACCTTTGAGCTGAAATGAAAATTCATCTTCTTTAGCGCCAAGTCACGACTTGAATTTGTTTCATGCGCTCCTGCAATTCTATCCTACGAGACCCATGTGAATGGGATCCAGCACTCAGTCGCGTGATAATGTGTTAACTGCACTGCGTAACAATCGATAGGTTTCATTTGTGCAGGACATTCTCCCTGGGATTCTCCTGCTTGCATGGAAAAAAGTATAGTATTAAGTTGGGCATCCACCCAGAAGCTCACGAGTCATTCATAAGTTTGTTTTGGTCATTGATGGACAGTGAACTTTCTCAGGCGAACAACTCGCCAAATTACTACTGTGAAAGAAGAGGAAATTGGAAAATTGCATGTTGCGGTGCAATTTTCATCCAAATTGTGACCACGTAAGGGTGTTTATTGCCACCTCCCTTCATTTGTGTACTTTACCGACTTCTGAAGTTACTGTAGCGCGTGAATTTTTACACTTTACCGAATAAATAAAGGTCACGACTTCACAGTTGGCATTGGAACTGGCAAATTGTTGGGAATCACGTCATGAAAACGCAATATTCGTGCAGACCACCAAAGATATAGAGATGGTGGTCAAAGTTGACGGAATTTTACTCTGTGTAGCTCTGATTTAAGGAGGAATTTGAATTATATTCATGAGGGAAGGGAATCTTATTGAGTTTTCTACACGAAGCAACAGATCGAGTTGTGAGGGACTTTTTATCGAAGTTGCCATCAGCTCTATTGTTTTACTGGCGATATACTGATTTTCCAGTCCTTAACTGATTGGAAATAGCAATTAAAATATTAAAGTGAATTAAATCGGCATCCTTCAGACCTTTTCTTTTATCGAATGGTTGTTTCCACTTGATTTTGAAATTCTATGTAGAAATGGACTTTTATGAGCGAATAACCTGGGTGCCTCTATCTTAATTGGATACTATATTTTCCTTTAAAATGCTATAAATTCACACAGTCGTGACCAGTCAATTATTTATAGGCTTTTTTAATATTCTTTTTCACTGAGCTAAGGGTTGTCCTTTTTGTGGTGATTTCCACATCTTTTCGGGATATGTTTTTTCAATAAACAATATCCACGCAAAAATTCCATATCTTTGTCGAGAGCCTCATCAAGAATAATCATTGATAGTAGTGCTCCCCCTCGAGAAGCTATCCATAAATTTTTCTCGTTTAACTGAAACTGAACTGAAGAATTTTAGCCGCTTCAATCATTTCACTCCCCTAGAAATTACGATCTTAGATTCTTTTTTGCCGATCAGAAACTTATAGCACCTTAAGAACTGTTTTCTTGTCAGCCAATCACCATATAGGCAAGATCTTCTATATTTCCTGGAAACCTTCAGAATATCTCGGAAGAACATATTTACGTGCCCTTTGTAGTCTGCTACAATTGGGAACACCAGAAACCTCATAGGATTGATTTGTATTTTCTGAGCAAATCTAGAACAAAATGGGCGTCCTCGACCGTTCTAAAAGGATTTCTGGCTGCAAAATAACCGAATTTCCCACTTCTGGTGGGTAAAATAATTTCCGGGCTTTAAATGAAAGAGTGGTTTATGATGCTGCCTATGCTGTTTTTGGAATCCGGCATCGGCGAAACTTGGTTGCGTTTTCCTTTTTTGCAATATGCCAGTTTCTTCCAACTACAAATTCGAGTAGAGCCTTCCCTCTGGGGAAGCTCGACGAGATGCTTACTTGTATCTTGGAACTATCGATTTTACCATTTTTGTCCGTCTTTCTGATGTCTCGCATTGACAATAAATGGGTCCCCCTCTCCAAACACCAAGAACCCGACATCAGCAGAGGGTAGACATATACATTGTTCCTGTTCATCAGGGAAAACTCTATCGGCAGAGAAAACTCTATGGGCAGCTCATCTGTACCTACGTTATTGATCCTCAAACTTCCCCAACACAACAAAGTCAGGATACATCAGAGAGGATTCAGGAGCTTAAAAAGATTTTACTATTTTGAGTGCAAGTAGACACCGTCGACATTGCCGTGAAGTCTTTTTTAGTAAACTGGAAGGAAAAAGCAATGGTATCCTTTCCATGAAAAATTAGTGCAAATGATCCTTTAACTGTTTTTGTACTAGAAAGTAGATTAGAGCCCCTTTAAGTCCTAGAAAGGAATTCTGTAAAAGATGCTGGTTAAAGTGTGGAGTCGAGTTGTTCCAAATACAGACCATAAAATGTACACCAACGACATCTACTGGTCAATGTACAATTGCATGCTGTTGCCATCTATCCAAGAAAAAGCTCACTGAACCGACAATTTTCACATTTCTTTGAAAGGTTAAAGAGCTCTAAACTTGATTTTTCGCCGTAAGCCACACCTCTCCACATAAAAAACAGACCTTTCAAATTTTATACCACAAAATCCCAAAGTCTCATATATGTATATTCGCTTGGCCATAAAACTCCACCTATCCTAGAGAAAATGATCCAAGATGCAAATTACTTAGCCCCGTTGTCCGTAACAATTGTTCGGGGTCAATTTCTGTCAATAAAATCATCAGGGACGCGGCCGCTGGGATTGCTCATTATAGTTGGGTGCGCATAAAAACAAATCCCGCTGGGCATGAGCGGTTTGATGAATTCGATATATGCAGACGATTTAAGAGCGCAAACAATAAAAAAGTACATTGATCCATTGCTGAAGACGAGTCACGCCCACACAGATAGACAAAGCTCAGGTGTGAAAGAAGCATAAAAGTGTTCCATCCACTCAACACGAGCCACAGATCAACAACCACGAGACCGAAGTCCGATAGACCCAGAAGTATGATAGTAAGTGGAATGCTGAATGCTCGTTACGTCACGAGCGGTGTTTGCAAACAAAATTATTGGGGGTTTTATGGCAAATAAAATGAAAAGACGACGAAATCTATTAACCAGTCGGGCATTATTTATGTGACACTTTCCGCGTAGCGTCCCCGCATTTAATTTTTATGCAGTTCCATTCAAATGAGCGCCCCAGATATCGGGAACATCTGATTTGCGGGGCAAAAAAGTGATTTGCTAATAAAACTGCCATAAAAGGCCAATAAAGTAATAAAGCCACCGTCGTTCATTACTTTCATGCAATTAATTTCAAATTTTAAAATAATTTGAAAGAGTGGAGGACAACCCCTGGCTCTCTGGGAGGGATGCAATTTGCTGGCACTGGGAAATTTATGAAGCTCCTCCAGAAGTCAGAATTGCTACAAAGTGACAGCGATTCGGTTAAGTGTACAGTCTATGGGATGATGGGAGAGAGCACAGGGTGAATCTGCCATTAACACTTGCATTTCTCGGTTCCAGGATATTTCGGAGGACCTCACACTCAGATATGTGCTCAGTCATGTGCGAACCATTAAATAATTTGAAGGAACGAAGGAGGACGACACACCCCAGGAAATAATTTTACGATCTTTCGCTTTGTGGATTTATTGACCCCAGTCACCATTAGCCAGTCAAAGTATGTTGGTCGGAGCTATCTATGAGGCCCGCAGGCGGGCAGAAAGACAGGGTCCATGGCAATTTACAGGAGAATCCATCGATTGGTCAAGCTTAAGTTATTAGAGTTAGTCGCTTGGCCATTAATCATCCCCCGCCTAGATGCTCCTCATCAATATTCCGTTTATTATCTTCGGAGCGATTAACAGCGGCATACAACGCATGTTTCTTGACCTGGGCTGGCTAGCTAGATATCTTCAGCCACCCCTTCTCGGCCGGGCACAGATTGAGTCTTCAAAAATACCACTAAATCCGTCCTATCTGCATTTGAATGAAACGGTCACTCTTGCGGCCTTCCTCTAATCAAATTGACACCGAAGGCAATTTTTCTCAGCACGTTCTTTAGAAAACCTGACAAAGTGTGTCTTTGTGGGCAATCTTTAGAGGAATAAGACAAAACCGGACCGTTTGTCACTGTCCCGGGGCTAACGGGAGAGGTCGCGCCGCGATATCTCAATTTTGTCGCGGAACATTCACTCCCCACAGGCGATTTTCCCACCGAAATTAAGTTAAGAAAAATTTCTCATCTGCCCAGAAAAAAATGCTTCACATGCCGCAAAATCTCCATGCTTAAGCTTGATTTAGTGGCCTTGAGGTGGAATAAAAGCCGCTGGATAAAAGCTGATGACTGCCGCGAAGAGAAATTAACGCTAACAAGTCGTTAAGGTGTTAAAACTCGCTCTTTGGGCTTATATGGAAAATTAATAGGTATCATTGTATGCCTACCTGATACGACTGTTGATATCGAGCCTGTGAAGACGAGATGGATGTTTACTTATTTTCACCGGTGACACAGTTCAAATCGGCGGTGAGTTTTCTTAAGGCGCAGGTTAACTGGACTGTCTATTCGTCTTGGCTGATTGGAAAACTGGACACCGATGACCAATGAATACAAAAATAAATCGTTAGTAAGCTGTAAACAAACTCCATCCATTCGGTGAGTCTGGCTATAGACAGCAAAACCCGAATAGACTGCACACATTTGGACCACAAGAGTTGCTCGGGCTGCTTTTAAGCGGAATATTAATGCAAGTCTATTGTTGAGAGCATCGCTTTAAATTGCCATTTCAGAAAATTGATGGACATAAACACTTCACGTTTTGTCATCACTTGTCACCAGAAAAATGATGACAAAATTGGGGAAGCGTTACCAGACCTACTGCAATTGGTGGCCGGATACTCCTCCACCACCAGTGCGGATTTGGCAGCGAACCTTTCACCTTCCGGTTCATTTAATTCTAAAAAGTGATAGTCCTTTTGAGATATCTGAAGAAAAGATCACACAACTCAAAAAAAAAGAAAATATGCGATTTAAGGAACAAATTAAAACTTCTCCATCAAAATTAAGTGCTCCTCATCCCAACGAATCCAACTTAAAACTGCAAAAAGGCGTTCCTCGAGAACCTGCAAAACTCATTAATTTCCTTAATTTCGCTGCATCTGACAATTCCTTCCAGGCACACAACCACCCACACACCGCGCTACACTTCATTACTCTTTAGTCTTTACACCCGCCGTAGAATTTTGCATTTATTTTACATTTCGATTGCACAAAACCCAACATAGCACCAGAAGTACGCGTACTTCAACCCTCCCCATTAAGGAATGCGCGCACACACAATTAACCAATCAACTAATTACCCTGAGACAGAGCATCAACGTTTGTTCTGTTATTACTCAATTAAACCCTATTATCCGCGATTTCTTCTATGCATGCAATTCGTGAACACAACCCATTCGACGTAGTCGTCACCATCATCGTGGATGTCGACATCGCCATCGTCATCGTCATCGTCTTCATGGCGAATTTGCAATGCTGACATGCAAAACATGAAGAAATTTCGACTATAATGTTCCATCGTTTCAAATGTGGTTAAGGTTGTAATTATTTCTCGCGTGTTGAGGTTTATATTGATTTCGATTTTGTTCGAATGAAAAGTATTAATTTTATCGTACAAAAACTAATTTGGGGAACAAAAACCGATTAAGGTGGAGACTTTCAAGAATTGAATTCATAAAGAAAAAGATCCAAGATAATCCTGAGCGAATACAAGCCGAAGGCACTGTGACGAAATATTGTGCTTGTACCTCCAGAGTTCTAGCTTTTCAATAACTACTATACCTTACCCTTTTAAAATTGCCAGCCATGCAATAATCCTGTAGCAGAGTCACAGTTTTACAGTATGTTATCCGGCTCGAAGGACCAAAATATTCTTAGTAAACTTTGTTTCAACTTATCTTACTAGGATACAACTTCAATTCGTGAATGTAATAAACGATCAGTCATCAGGCAGTGGGTTGATCTGTCCAATTCTACAGCCCCCGTCACCTCTATTAACTTCCAAAAAGTTTGGAAATTCGGATATTTTTAGGATATAGGCCAATTGAAATCATTCGAGATTCCAAATTCCTAAATGATGTCCGAATATGCTCCTTTTGAATCGGACGCTGCAAACATGCTTCACCTAACCCTAACTAACCTAACCGGAATTATCTTCACGAAGGCAAGCAAGGCGGATGAGTGCCTCCAGGCTGGTTGTAAAAGTGGAAAACATGGCACCAGTGGTTCCTCAACAAGTCATTCTTTATACTTTTATTAGTTTGTCTGCCATTCTGATTTGTTTTAAGGTGGAACCAAAAATCTATCTCGGTTGGAATGGTAGGCGTGTTGGTTTTTTCCACAGTGTAGCCGAAGTTCAGAAGCCCAAGGGGCACCATATGATGCTTGGTGAAAAAGAAAGTAGGAGGAAGAGAAAAGGAATTAGGATGTCAAGCGAAGATGTCAGTTCATATTCTGTTTAATCAACCGCAACCTGTAGCCTAGTTTTCTACTGTATACAGTAATATTTAAAACGGTTATGAACTCATTAATCAACTACTGCTTAAGTATTATCGGATACATCGTTACGAAATTTGGTAGTAGTCCATATAACACAGTATAAAAAGTAAACAAAACTTCCACTTTCGTCACTAAATTCCCAAAAATATCAAAACTAGCTAAAAAAAGGCTCAGAGAAAATCCCAACTCCATTAAAAAAGTTAAATTACAAGTGGTCACGACAATAAATCAGGCCTCAAACGAGAGAAGGACCTGCTTCTATTGGGCGATAAATTACAATTTAGCTACCACCAAAAATTAGCCAACTGGTGTGCTAGAGATAAATGGCGCAGCCGCAGGGTTCTTAGGTGTCCACAAGTTGGAGACCCATGCCCCGGGCATTTGTTGCATTTCTCATATTAGTTGGACGTGGTATCCCCCTTGGGGTCATAATTTTTCGGCAAGTGCGTACTTAACTGTCGCTACAGGGCTGCTGGTTTAGCTGCTGTGCCTCGCACCAGAGTAAGGTTAACTTGTCCAACACGATTAACCTGGTTATCAGGTATCCGCGATCCTAAAGACGGCGGTGCAGTGTTAAGGTAGCGCGATTCACTCATTTATGAGTGTCACTTTGATTTACGAGAGTTTTTCGCCAGGCTAGGCTGCGTCTGTGACGCGGGGAAGAAAAAACGAATTTCTCAACCCGAAAAGGATATGGATTGGAAGTGTTTCTCTGGGAGTTGAGATTACATACCACAGCGGGATAATTTTATTGTGGTTTTCGGATCCCAAGAACTAGATAGAGTGGAGTGAGCGACACCGATACACCCAAGCCTGCAGCCGTAACTGACACTGATTTACGGGAGATATGGACAGTGAGCTTGAAACTGATACCGCTGGCGAGACTGACCGGTCAATGGAAAAAAACTGTTCGCAATGGCCTTCCTCCTCGGCGGTATCAAATGCTCTGGCGAAAAGATGAGACATGGAAGTGCGAATATATCGTCAGAAATTGATTACGCAAGAGTGCAGCAGATGCACCCTATCACTTTACTAGTGCAGTTGCATCACTAACGAGGCATTCAAATGTCATCTGCTTACATAACAGGTGAGTTTTGTGCATTAGCACTGGTCGCATCAGCTGATATAATTACTCCGAATGGGTTTCAATTTTATATGCAAGGTGCAGTTAAAGATACTTAGGTCCATTTGCGGAGGGTAATAGACCAATCTGGAGCTGCCGTAAATCCTTCCAACTCAAATAGCAGAATTTCATCCCTGAAAATCTTAAAAGGAAACTAAACACGAGTCCTTTTCACAAAAGGAACCAACTGCTACTCGAGAGTCATTAAAATTCATTTGCAGACCAAAGAATACACAGACAAGTCTTGTACTCTTTTGGAGTTGTACTCCTTGAGGAACCCAAAGAAAACACTTCCCGTACCGAGTGGAGTGTGATCTCTAAAGTGCTTACGGAGAAATTTTAGTTGATATATAGACAGAAAAAGTGTATATATAGCCACTGAATTTCGTTGGTAATGATGCAAGGCATGGGCTAAGGTTGACCGCCTATCATCAAATCACAACAGGAAAACGTTTTTCTTCTTCTATGGGTTTGGGATATTTGACTTGGACTCCAAAAGATATTTACACGGAATTATCATACAGGAGGATGGGAAAACGAAGGTATTGTAGGTTTGGTAATAAGAAAGAAAAATTTCGCAAAAGAAAGTTTTTGTTGTTTTTTACATTTCCGGATGAAAAGGTGTGAAATTTTTGAGTGTTTTGGTAAATAGTGTCAATCATGAGGTGTTTTTTTTTTCTCGATATATGTTTCCGTTTATTTACGGAAAGGAGTAGAGTAAATTCCTGTAAACGTATATTTAAAAAATGTAAGTAAAGCTACGTTTTTTTAATCTCTTGGCATAAAATAGCATAAAATCTTTCTTTTATCATAAAATTGTCTTTTTTACTGCATTCAAAAAAGGATGCATTTAATTTAATGGGGCTTAGTGGGAATCTGTGTTTTGTGATGAGTTTAGTTCACTTTTAGTCTTTATCCACGTCCATAGTACATTTAAATTTTCTGCGTGTTTCTTACGGTGTTCTTCAAGGTTCTATCACTGGTCCACTACTCTTTACTCTGTTTATAAACGACTTTGATTAAATCACACGCGGTTTATAAGTTTCAAAAGAGGCTTGGCATAAATAAGGTAATGTAAAAATTTCAGTATGCCTTGATTACGCCTTCTTAAATCTTCTATCTAAATAGTAACACCGTCGTCCCTAGGTGAAACCGTGATTTACAGAACCTCCGCTACGTGGGAGGGTTTCACAGACCTACCACTACCACTAGATACATACATATAAAAGGAAGTGAGCTTTCCGTATATTTCGACCGCTAAACCAGTAGAACAAAGTGACTTTATTCCCTTGGCTGGGTCCAATCAAACACAGTAATAAAATGAAGTGATAGGGTCGTGGTATGTGCCACGAGTTCCAGAGCTGTAGTATCACATTCTCGTATTGATCGATTCCTCAAGAACTTTACATAGGGTGTAACAAACATGTTTGAATCACTCAAAGGCCCCCTATATTTTCTCTGACCCAATAATACTATTAAACGTATGGTTCAACGGCGAAAAATAATTTCAAAAATATCTTCAAAACTAGCAGACAATATTAGTACACCGAAATAGAAACACGCCAAGTTCTTTGGTAGATTTATCTCCTGTACAACATCTTCTAAAATATACTCCAAGCACTCTTCCAAACCTAATTTGGGAATAACAAAAATCAAATTTCGAGACGAGTACATAAAAGTGTGTTATTTATTGCGCGGAAGAGAATATTGGTCACTTTTACAGAATGATATGCTGGTATCATCAAAAAATTGCAAACTTCATCAAAATGTTTCAACGAAGCCTGTTATCGTAGTTTCATCATTAAAAAATGGACTTTTAGGGCAGTCTATGAGAAATTGTTGACCACAGTTTTGGAAATTTATGATACTGGGAGGCCCATTGAATTATCTGAATAGATCGAAATTTGTCTAATATTTTTGCAGTAAATATGAACTACCATAAGATTCTATACGAGAACTTTTTGTGCTGTTGCCAAACAGCAAGAGGGAGTAGAGACTAACAAGAAACTCTAAAGTAGCATAACCCATTTGTATAGATGAAGACCGATTACTCTTCTGCCTATCAATCTACCATAGCGTAACATCTTGACGAAAATCTTACTATCCCAAACTAAACACTTGCCCTTGTTCGTGCCCTCATCACTTGATTTCTAATTACCCTTACTAATAACAACTCATCACTAATTGCCCTGCACATGGAACAACATCAAATCCACCGATGATATTGTAACACCTCGATACAATTGCCACTTGCATTCTATCTACTTGGATTTAATTAACGCAATGACAACGTTTGGCACCTCCACATGAAAGCTCTCTCCAATCCAACCTCTTGATAGAAATTTGAATTTCAAAGTGCCCCACTAGAAGTATCCGGTGTAAAACGTCAACTCATCCCCAGAGCCCTCTTCAGACACGGAGAACGATATTAACACTGGGTGGCTTCTGTAAAAATTCATTGAAATTCAGTTCACTAGCACCAGGAGGTGGTGAGATGCATGCTATGCATCCATAAGGCAGCTATCATTTGTGTATGGTTATGAAGAAAAAAAAACCACCCATACTGAACCTACTGCTCGAGTTACACACACGACTATTATGAGCCCTTGAGGCGATTTCGAGGATGCCACAAAAGTGCCCAGGAGTGGCGTTGTTTTAATATATTCGCGGCTAAAATAAATTCGCGTCCCCAATCACCATAACTGCCACCCGGGGTAAATTAAGTGCATCTCCATTAGGCAAATGAATTCGTGTAGGGTCTTAAGGAAACCTCTTGATGGTGGCACGCACACACTTGTCACTTTCACCAGGAAACATTTTTGTTCTGGGCACGTTCAGCAATGCAAGTAATTCTAGCATGCGCAAAAATGAATAGGGGGAGTTCTACACACACGATTACATGACAAAATATGGCTTAATTGCTCAAACACCCTGTACCACCCACCCTAATCAATGTTAATGTCGTGTTTAATCAAAATCCACTAAAAAGTCGATGACATGCAATTATACTCCCTGAAAATCGGACCAAGGAACATTTGTATAGAGCAGCACTTCAGTTCTCATGGGAGACAAACAACTTGCTTATGGCCCTAATCACAGTTTTAGACGTGGCGTTTGTAAAATGTCACAGGCCTGTGAGGGCAGATGGCATTGTTTAGGGGGCGACTTTAAAAAATTTGCGTCCCTCAACAGTTGTTTTAGAAATTACAGAGGGAATGCGATTTCGTTTGGTTCAATTAAGTGGTGGTTGCCTCTTTACTGGGCTGGATAATTAACGAATACAAATTTTTTTTTGTCGACCCTTTAATGGGACCTATAAAGTCATTTACTTCATTGATGAGATGAAAGGGTTACGAAAACACATAATTTTGTGGTTTTTGTGATATGATTAGATTTTAAAGGTTTCTGTAGGGATTGACGTGTAGTTGAGAGAGATTTCTGTCGCAAAAATACGGGTTACTCTGTTATTCATGGAAAGCAGTGCTATCCAAGTTGTACTATTCTATTTCGGATAATCACAGGGAAGCGACTTTTTAATTTAATTTTTATTTCAGAAACAAAATTCGCTGCACTGGATAAGCGGTTATATCCTAGTTTGTATATTTCTCTTCTTAATAGCAATCAAATCGCAAAACCAGGGTATTAGGGGGAAGGGTACTTCGCTTCGGAAAATCTTCGGTAGGTTGATGCCGTCCCTGTCTTGCATTTTCGTTGTCAAAAATTTCTGTATAATCTCAGATACCTCACTATCGCCTTTGAATGTCTTTTAGTTAAGTTCTGAACGGACCGAAACAGATGCCAATCCGAAGGTAAGGTTAAGAATCTCCCATCCTAACACGCTTATTTTTTGCTATGTTGTTACAGATACGTAATGCGGCCTAGCATTATCGTGTTGTAAAAGAACACCTTTTCTATTGTGCAAGGATAGTAGTTGCTGGCAGTATTTCTTAGAAATAATTGTCCCATTACGTCCTAACAACTCGTAGTGGATAGGTCCTTTCCTATACCATCAGATGCATAGTATTCTTTTGATTTGTAGTTGAGATGATTTTGGCGTTGATGGTCCTGATTCTACCGGTTTTACATACGTTCATTTTCAGACGAAGTTGCTGTAGAGAATCTATTTCTTCTCTGTCACTCATCCAAGTCAAAATATAGTTCAAAACGCTGTCATGTAAGAAGTGCGGAACATGTGGTAATTCTCTCCATTAGAACCTTGTCAGCCAATTCATAGGGGACCCATCTTCAGCACTTGGGTATAGACAAATCCCAATCGACGGATTGATATGATTTGCTACTGTTTTGAGGAGCAACACCTAGTACCTCCACTCGAGGTGTTCTTCGGTATTATCATCAATAACTGCAGGTCGTCGATTTCTAGGTTCATCTTGAAGGTGAAAATTTCCTGTTCTAGACCAGCCAAAGGACCACTTCCTGACCACCAAGCCGACAAACTGTGCCTTTGATCTCAATTGATTGGGGTCACAAGAAAGTATGCTATTTTGCGTCTACGTTGGTGGAGAGAAGACCAAATATGTTATCCATCTAATTTGCAATAGTAATAAATCCTCAATAGTCCTTGGTACATCGAATCCATTAAACTACTGGGGTCAGAACAAATGGGTCCCCCAGTAAGGTTTTTTCATTGGAGCATATGCCACTTCAATAATTTATTAGGGAACGAACTTTAGGTTGCAAAATGTTTTTTTTTTGGCGAAATCCTTGGGAATGTCACATATTAGGAGACGTTATTTAACTCCTATATTGAAACATGTCCTTATTTCTAATATTTTACAAGTAAAAGTGGAAGCAAAGCAAGGTTGACTAAACTGCGTCCATTTTCTCCTCACAAAAAGACTTGTTTCAAGATCACTTCTTTACTTGATTGATTCTTCATCTAAAATTTGCCCATTCTCATTTTGATACTCCTGCAATTTGCCGTCATCCTGTCTGGTTGTGCAGGCGAGAATTTTTTCTTATTCTTCAACACATTTAGAATTTTTATAGTCCTCCGGATAGCAGGCTCATAAATTCCTTATGGCCTCATAAATAACATCAAGTCCTATAAACCGTGATTTGCACTGGTCCACAATACCATGAAGAGCATCAGAGACAAGGGAAATAGGGAAAAAGATTTCTTCTCTATCAGGAGCACAAAAAACAGGAATCCATTAAACGCCCCGCGGTTACCAGAAATTTTTTAATTTACAGTTGGCCATAAAAACTCCTCAGGGTGGCTAAAGGTCTCGCTTTGGCTTATTTGAGTAGCAACAAAAAAAAATCATCCCTAAAGGTTTGATCAAAGCAGACAAATCGGCGCTTCGTTTTATGCCTATGAAAAATATTTCGTAGTCACTGAAGAAGTCCTGGGCGTCTATGTGTCTACCTACACCGTAGGCGATCGGAACAGCCTTTACTGGAATTATTAATGGAGGAGCAAAAATGTTACCTGTTCAGGTGTGTCCTGACAGTGAATTGGATACCATGACAGGATAATTGATTAAACTGGTTGATAAGAATAAGGACAACCAAGATGCATCCTAGTTTTTATGTTGTACTGCACTAATTCATGCAGTTCACCGCAAGTTAGTTACGTAGAACTGCAACAGCAGCAGCAGCAGCAGCAGCAGCAGCAGCATCCTTGCTACATTTTCCCAGGATCAAGAGAAATTTTTGATCTCCTTTTCGCAAAATTTAGTTCTTCGTTTTTTGTTTTTCTGCAAATGCATGCAAAAAAATTACTCCCAGCAAATCCTAAAACCGGTTATCTAAGGAATAAGGATATACACACACACACGAAACACATGAAAAGTACGACACAGAAAATTCTCAGAAATATCGGAAAAGTAGGTACACTAAGGGCTAAGGAATCATACAGGGAGATTTATTATGCTTGCAGGGTTTCTAGGGAATTGCACACATCCTCTTGGATGCACTGGGACAAACTCTGAGATTTAAGGATTCGATTTCGGAATGGGTCGGTTGATGCACTGAGTACAAAGGAGGTTTTCTTTTTTCCTTTTGGTTTGTTGGTATGATGAGGGAGGATATCTATGCGTAAAAAATGTCATTTCATGTTAATCCTTAAGGTGAATTGATGTGGGCTTAAAAAAAAATGAAGAGAATTTCAGTTGGAAATTTCGCTTCCTTTTTGAAAGAATGCGTGCTCAGTGGAAACAGGCTAAAGGTGAAGTGGTGCGTGGGACAATTATTTGGAAGGATTCCTAGAGTATGGAGAAATGTTTTAAGAATTTAGATCTTTGTTAGGGCCTATATTTTGAAAGAAAAAAAAGAGTCGTAGACAGGACGTCTTACTTTCCTAAATTGGGTACGTACTACAGCTAAGTGAGAAAATTCAGGATCTACAACAGTTCTACTACCAACCAATTTTAATCTACTTTTTTTAATAAGCGTTTCAATGATGTGTTCAATATTTCAAACTCTGCAAAGATATTGGAGGCGACTAGGACCCTTTGGGGTCTATGAGAGCCGCCATAACCGGTAATGATGACTTCAAATTGAGCTACAATTTTGCCTGCAAAAATGGGATAAGTATAATTTTCTTTTAAGTCTCGTGCAACAAGATGCTTCCAAAGTTTATCATTCCCGGTAATCTCTACACTACTCCACAACATGCCAATTGTCAATTTATGTTGTTTTGCCAAGCTCTCCGTAGCCTTAGTTTTGTGATGTCCTTCATTTCCATTGAAAACTTTTTCGTACATCCTCTCTATATGCCTTTTCATGTAAAAGAGATCCGCTACTTTTTAATTTGTTCAGGGTTAATGAAGTCAAAGGACAAATACTCGATTTTCGTTTGAGAATCATATCACCGCTATTATTAAAAAATCACTTTGAGCTTTATAAAAAGGCTAGAAAGAGCTCACATAATCAAGGTACAAAACAATTGGAAATTGTATTCTGAGAAATATCACTTACTTTAATGTGTTCCTCAGGAGTCATCCATTGGTCCGCTTCTTTTTCGCTCGAACATCTGTTGCAGGAAATGACATACAAATTACCAAAATATTTTTTTCTGGTTTTTCGTTTGGACGTAACAAGAGTTATAAAACTATTCTACCTTAGGTAACCTTCTACTGTAATAAGGTTTATCTTATTATAACATTACTAAATCGACAATAATGATGAAGGAATATTTTCTGGACTTAAAGAGTCACCGCGTTTTCTAGATCACATGCCCAACCTAGATATATCTATCTGTCATGATCTCCAGCAGTTCTTTCGACCCCGAATTCTCAAAGTAGAACTCATTTCCGACCATTACACAATAATTAATTTGCGTCTTATCCGAAGTATTTCCAGTAATTTGCTTTAGTCAATAACTGAAATCATACCACTCCATATTTTTTTTTTTGCAAATCTACGACCTATATACCAAACATCAAAGTACAAATGCCGACAAATTTCATTGTAACAAGTCGTCAAAAACTCTACAGCCAATCACAATGGTTCCGTCGAGTTTACTTACCTACATGAAGTTGGCAAAGGAAATTTTCTTCACAGAAAGCTCCGCCCCAAAAACACTTTCCCGCAAGAAACTTTCGCGAAAAGCCACAATGGCGGCTGTGGCGGTGGCGACGGAACATTCAAGCCACCCGAGTGCGAAAAACTGGGGCCCAAAACTCCAAACAAAGGCAACTTTTCGGCTTTCTGTTCTGGTCCAGGCTTAACCTCGTTTCTGTTGACACGAAACAGCAGCACCTCACATTTGAGCAAACACTGCACGTCGAAAAGTAATCAAACACGACCTGTCGGTGCCTTTTATTCCGACTTCAGACTCCCTTGACAGAGTCATCGCCTCCACCGCTAGTATCCGTCCGCATTACAAATTTGGGGCATGTTTCGTCTGGTCCACTATGGATGATTTTTGCAAGGCAAATTTTGCTGGTTCACTGGAGGTGGCATTGCCCTTAGTGGCCCCAAAATTACCAGACAAGTGCACCACGATGAGAGTGGGTTCAACGCCTCATGGTGCAGGTACAGGTCCACCGAAACTCCAAAATTGTTTAATCCAATTTTTGCCATCTATGCAGTTCGCTGACGGCCACTGATTACCCCCTGAATTCTGCTGAAAAGTGAAATTATAGCATCCCACACTTCAGGATGAAAGTCTGCTTCCTGATCGTACTTAATCGTGATTAAGTGGCGGCTTTTCATGCCTGGACTAATCAATCTCTGGAGAATGACGTAAGGAGGGCCCTTGGATTCCCTCCATCCACAGGAAGCAAATGTATGGGCATTTACCATGCATAACGTCCTCTATCGAGAGGAACTTGTCGATTATTTTGATGTATGAGACTCCCGTCCCACATCCAAACGCAAGGATTCTGTGGGAGCGACTATACACCACCCAATCTCAGAATCCAATGTTGATGCACTCTTGTAATTAATTACTCGCGTGTATAGTGTAGTGTAGTGTACTCTACACAGACGCGGCCTTAGAAAACTGGGTGAACACATCACACATAGTATCATAGATTCCAATGGGGCAGGGGAAGAGGCTGAGCATTAATGACTCAGAAATGGGCCTAACCGGAACCGGATGTATTATCTGCGCTAACTGCGCTCTACGGAACTGAAAATTCTGTTACGGCTCCACTAGCCATCACACTATGCCAATGTACCCACGCATTTAGTTACTTCTGGTTCTGGTATCTGTCAATGTCCACCGGTAATGGTCTAGTAGCGGTCGACTTAATTAGGTAGCGGTGGTAAAATTAGCAAGAGAGGGAAGTTAGAATTTTACGAGATTTAATTCATCGACCCATGGCCATTGACCTCTTGGGCAAGTGAAGCGTAACCGAAGTGACGGAAGAGTGAAAAGTCGTAAACTACTTGCATATTATGTGAAATTATTTAATGAACCTGTTTCAGTTTGGTATAATTGCTGGGAAGTTGTATGTGTTTTTACTGGGGGGAAAGAGGAAGATTATTTGATTTTGTTTTGATAATTTTACATAGAACGAAAAAAGTAAGTGACTTTCAGTATTCAAGTGTTCAGTAATTTATTTCGACTAATTGTCATATGTAATTGGTCTAAATGAGCATTTTACTATTTTGGTATTACCCAGTAAAAGATATTGTGAACTCTGCTGAAATTACCTTTACATTTCCAACGTCTCAGTATGGAAGTTTACATATACAGTAAATTGGTCGAATTTTTTAGACGAATATAAATCTAACCACTGGAATCTCATGCTCAAATATTAGTTAAACTCGTCTCAGTTAGAAGGTATTATCAGAAAAGAATCTCATAAAAATGTGTGTTCTAAAATCATAATCAGTAATTTAGACCAATTTTCTATTTTATTGGTCTAAGTAAGAGAAACCGCAACTTTCTTGACAAATTTATAGACGGAATTGGTGTTGGGGCCATTAAATTCCGTAATAATGATGAAAGACGTGGATTCTATGATTTTGAGCAAGTCTCCCGACTGACTACTACTGACTTTCCGAGGATGAGACGAAACAGAAAACGTAACCTAAGCTTGTAAAAGTAATAAAAGTAAATACTTCCCATATGTCTTTCGTGTTTCCTAGAAATTGGAAAGATGCAACTGTTTTATCTATACCAAAAAAAAACTACTAGAATCTTTAACTGATTTCCATCCCATTAACCTAAAATTTTCCGCACTCCCAGTCAAGGAATTTCCTTTCAATGACTCATTTTCGATTGGCTCTCTTCTTCAGAGAAATAGTTTAGTCGAGAGAGGAATCCGCTAAATTCCAGAATTTAAGAGTTACTAATCCCTTTTACTTAGTTTTTACACCAGTGTAATATGCAATTTTTGTGTGTGTCCTCCTCAAAACTAAATTCACAAATGAAAATGGAACCACAGCTCCACAACATATCTCTCCGGATTTCTTACTTGCAAAAGATATTTATTTCTAATGAATAAAATTGCGTTTATTACTCACACCCGTAAGATGTTACCCGTCTCAGAAAATCCTACTTAACGTGGCCATTAAATCCATGAAACATCCCACAACTCTCTTACAACAAATTCAAACATCGTGCAAAGAACCCCACCGCAAACATCAAAATTCAATCCGGCAATAACAAAACTCAACTCCGAGGGTAAGGGGTATGCAGCTGCATCAACCAACCCTGAAATACGACATCATTGCAAGTTGTCCGCTGTCATAAAATGAATTTCCTCAATGACAGCATGAAAAATCAAAATTCGACACGATGACGTCATGGATTTCAATTAATTCATGCTCAACGTAAATAGTGATTTTGTACCCTGTCCCAGAGCAACTATTACCCCCTTTCTGGAAGGGTGGAATTTATGGTGATGGCGCTTATGTAGTATGCAATCAACCACCACCCTCGTCGTAAAATTGAACCATTTTTACATATTTTCATGAAAATATTGAAAATTTTTAAGAAGAGAAAAAAAATTTTGCTTTTCGGCAGCTGCCTTTAATACCGAAAGACGGTACATCCCCCGACGCAATTGCTGAAGCTGTGATCCGACGACGACTGCCAGGTGTGTTCGATTTGATGAGGGTAGCATAACCAGCGTAATCTCAGTAGCAAGCATATTTGGATTCATAACATCTGAGCAGGACATGAAGGGCTGAGTAGATGGTAAATGGTACCCTTCTAGTTACTCACACCATTTCGAGCAGAGCAATCCAGGCGAGATTTGGTATATTTCCCTGGCATTTTTCGATGGTTAAGGCTTCAAAGTTCACGCGCTTCAACGAATTTTTGGCGCAATAATACGCTCAGGGGATGGGGTTGGGTATGAGGCCTACATCAGGAAAGGTGTAATATGCCTAAGGCGAAATGGGCTGAGGGTTCAGATCGACTGATTTAATTAGTTGATGAGCATGTTTCAGCGTTAAACGTACATGGAACTATCGGTGGTCACCGTATGGTTGCGCACCATACCTTGATTGTACCAGTCCCGCCGTTGGAACCAGATCAACCCTTTGTTCACCAGGAAATTATTACTACTATCACCACTAATCGGTTTCCATTAGCCTATGAGGTTCCAAAATATTCGAGACGCTTTACCTTGTCTTGCAAACTTCCTGACATCAGTGCCACGCGAAGGAGGACGCCGGCCCCGCAGCAGTGATTCCATCGAACAAATAATCGAAGTGCAAAAGGTCGATTGTTATCATCGGAACCGAAAATCGGTAATGAATTGGGATGTTCCGTGCATTTGCTCGTAAAGTAACTCTAATGGATTTTCCCAGGGGTTGGAGGGAGCTGGCTGCGTCACACGCACGATATGAGCTGAAAGCAAGCCCTCTAATGGAATAATTGGACAGAGCCATAAAGTCAGGCAATTGGCAGTCGATAGTCGATAGCATTCATTGGGTAAAAACTATAAAGCGATTTATGGCTGCTGATGGGCGATGTCGGTTCAATTTCAGCTTCCTGACAAGGATAAGAGCTCCTTTTTGGACCCCTGTTGCATGCACAGACGATGTACATATTACAAATTCTCGAGTATTTGAGTAGGCAACGCTCCTCTTAGTTACCTAATGAATATTCTGCGCTCTTAAATACTTCCGCCAACCGGAAGAGGGGAACTTTACCTGTGCACGGAGTGAGTTGTATCGTGTACCGTGATTACTCATTTGCTGCAAAAGAAATGTAGAATGTATAGACGTGGTGGGCATGATGGAACTGGGAGCGGTTATGGGTTTCTATTTCTACTTTTTATTTCCACGTTGAATTCGAGACACTGCCACCGCAGATGCATCCATCCATGGCGGAGGGAAAAATTGCTGACTGGTGGTATGAAATTGGCTCTCAGCTACCCAAATGATAATTTGTGCCTTAATGGGATTCGTAATGATAAGAATTTTTCCGTGAAGTATGATGTGAAGCGGGAATCAATTGCAGATTGCGTTCATTTAAGGCTAAACCCGATGGAGTGATAATTAAAAGTTGTATGACAGGAAAGAATGCGAGAAGAGGTAGAGGAGAATGCCATTAAGTAAAAAGGAAGAAAGAACAAGTCACATTAAAACACTTCTACTTCATCTGGGATAATAATACCAGTTCAACTGGGTTAGACCAATCACATTTAAATAAATGGTCTAAATTAGTTTTGTGTTGCTTTTGATATGAATATCCACTTCATCGACTAATAAGTTATCAAATATACGAAAAATACATTCGCCGACTCCACTAAAGGGCAAGATCAGGTTTTAGTTACTGGGTTTGATGCTTCCAGGCTTGAGAAATGATGGTAACTCAAAGGAAAATGTCCAAAGTACATGGATTGCTACACTTTCCAACTACGGCTTTCTGGTCAATGATCAAGAGATTTCTTGATTTCTCATCTAATTCTTCAGATGGGTTTCCCGAACGCGAAATTTGTTTGGTATTTCCGAAACCTCTTGAATTTTTCCAAGTGGCTCCTGGAGAGACCAGAGTACCGCTCAAGTTAGGCAACATCAGGAAAGCTAAAAGACATAGTTCTACTTTGAAAGCTTAATTTTGGTATAGGCCATTTTTTAAGAGATCTGGGAGGAGGAGGATACCAATGATTTCTGGAGACTTTAAGGGGGATGATTAGAACTTAGGACACATTTTAATTGGCAATCGCGCATACCATCCAGGAAATCGAACTGATTTTTGGCTCAGAAATGTTGATCGAAAAAGATATGAAAGACCTTGGAATCTGTGACCAACAGATCGTGCGTGCTAGAGGATCATGAATTTCATGAAATTTCTGGTGCCTCCAACATTGTGAATTTTATTAAATTCAGCAGGTTAGAATTTTGGGGGTATATCTTTTGCATGGGTACCACGAGTACATCAAAGAAATTTGGAAGATTTCAAAAAGCGTGAAAGGTTTTGTCTATGATCGGTGAATGATGTGGTGGTGTCAGAAGAAGAGATCGTAGTTTTGTGTAGGTTTAGGAGGCTTTGGCGGCTTTGGCGGCTAAAACTCTTCGTTGACTGCGTTAACTATTGGAGATATAATGAAGACGAGTACAGAAGACCCCGTAGAGGCCAAATTTTTTCGCAGACTTTTTACATCGAGGTGTTATCGATGAAAGACTTTGGAATAAAAAAAAATAGGAGAATTTTACCTATCGGAGACCAAAGATTATACTACTTGAAATATTTGTGAAAGACTTTCCTTCTTGTAGATAAGACTAGAAGAGCGATATGGTGGACACCGAAATCTTTAAAATGAATCTTTATTAGCAAAATTTGTCGTAGAAAAATCCAACTTATGGAAATGATATCGCCTTATAGGACTACTTTAATTTGTTTCCAGGGAAAAAACAAGTATAGACAACTTTTCGACAAACATAGCAAAAGATCAACCTATAAAGCGAGTTAGATTCGATTAGTATAGTTGTGGAGATGCAAACATCAAAATAACTTTGGTATATTTAATTAAACCCAAGAAATCCAAATCCAAATACACACATAAAACGAATTTTAAGAAAATTTCCGAATAAGCCGAAGGGATGCTCAGCAAATACCGAACATTTTGAGAAAAACTTTGGAAAATTATTAGAAATTAAATCGAACTGATTCGAACCGATTGCAAAAAAATGCCAAACTTCACCAAGTGTCAGGACATTTTTCCGTAATTTTATCAAATAAAAAGGTTTTCCTTATAAGAGCAGTGCATTCTTGAAAAGCGAAGCGGTTAGTTGTGAGATGAAAATTCGAGTCACGAAATCTGTGTCAATCAGAATAATAAAAGGAGAACGAAGGCTTCAACAAGAAAAAGGAAAAGTAGAGATGAAGACTTGATTTGGAGGTAGGACGTAAGAGAAAAATAGAGATGTAGTGGAGCAGAAAGAAGGAAACCCGGACAGGGCTCGAAGTACAGTAGGTACTAAACCTGAAAGTTAAGTAAAAACCTATCTCCAGTTTAAAAATTTGTTCCAATTAGGGATGTACTAATGCGATGTTTCACCAAATTTCACCAAATTCACATATTCAAAATGAATGACTGGCTCAGTCGAAGACCTTACTAAAATCAACAAGAACTAGGATAGTTCGATAGCCCTTGTTAAGAGCTTCACGCTGTCTCACTGATGGATTGTAGTGACGCTTCAAAAACTAGAAGTCTACTAGACTGACTAAAATAATACAAATTAATTAATCTTAGCCCAAAATAGCTTCTCTGCTGGCCAAAATACAAATTTCGTGATGTAATTCCTAACCAAGCTTATAATGCCATTTTTTTGCCCTTTGAGGCAATCCAAACTCCTTAAAAGCTCTGAACTAGAAACCCATAATCGCAAGTCTCTTGCAGTAGGCCATAGTGAAATTAGGGCGATTTGTGGACTGCTCTGTGGACGCTATTGACTTGGGTACCACTGTAGGTACAAAACGCAGCATATGAGCTTTTGCTTATGTAGAAGCAATAATGTGTATATTATATATCCTGCCCTATCCTCTGGTACTATGTAAAATTGTGAAAAATTCATAAATCTTCAAAATATTTTTCAAAATAGCATCCCGTAAATCACAAATTTGTTTCAACTACGATGAAAACCAAATAAAATCTGACCCTAACGTGTAGACTACTAACAAACCTCCTACTGCGTTTATAACTACAAATCTAACCCCTGGATCAGCGGGTGATAATTTCCCACGGAAATTTGGAAAAACTACAGCCATATCCTTTCTGATAAGGATCAAAATCAGAACGTCCCCCTTTTCTA
>QYTT01090476.1:0-10626 GCA_006980735.1 Dasypogon diadema
AAAATTAAATGTTGCAGGATAATTCAGTCGATTGCATAGTAATCAAATAACCACCCAGTATCCTACCTTGGCTTCGGGTAGAACGCTTTCCACATAATAGAACAAAATTGAATAATTAAAGCCAGCAACTTTGGATTGGAAATGGCCTATCTATGAACTTGGTAACTAATTAACTTTGTGAGCTTTTTGTGAAATTTCCATATAAATTAGTTTGATGCTTTTGATCGAAAGCTCCAACTCTTGAAGAGGACAAATGCAGTTCGGTTACCCGGAAATGAAATGTTTGTTTACTACGCTGTCGGGTAGGTTAGTGCGGTCCAATTGCCTCTGGAACTAAATTAGAACGTTATGTGGATATAGCTAACCGATTAGTAAACTGCTCTGTTGATAACAGTGAGGCGTTATATTCGCTAATGCGATAGAGTCAAGTTAATTTGAACCACGAGATTCCTGATGGTGTATCACGTAGATAGATATATTGGTACATCTACAATAATTTATGGTTGGTCAGAAGCATGTAGTTGTCACTGAACCACGGATTTGATTACCTTTCAAATGGACACATCAGTATTTTGTTTTCCTTTAAGGTATTTCAAATTATATAACCTAAATCCTGGGTTCTATGAGGTGTGACAACCGCATTTGGTTTACACGAGTAACGTTGAACTCTTTATCTTAATATGGATATCCTAAGGAGGGTTTTTGATCTGTTTGAAAGAGATGAGATTACGCTGTGAAAATATTTACCCTATATGGGAACAAATATGCCATGGCGAGAATCAAAGTCGGACAAACCTAACTCACAATTACATCATTGTTTAGACTCCTGGAGTGGACACGACAAGATATCGTATGTATCAGAAATCGTAAGGAAGTGGGAAACTAATCGATTTATTAAGTGGGGGTCATTTTTCATGGGGAAGAAATAATTCTCTGTGTTGCGTTGCTCAGTTTTCTACAGCGGGTTAAGAAAGTGTATGGGTGTGGTATATACTTAAGAAACATAGATAATTGAACAAAAAATTTTCAGATTGGATCCAGTAGATTTGTGATATAATGTGAGCAATTCGATAGCTTCGAAATTAATCCAATCATGTGCGAGGTCCCGTCCGTTTGCTACGAAATTTCGGGGCATACGACATCGTACGGTCAACTGAATTTTATGTATTCAGCTAAAAACATTGCATTTAATAAAACAAATGGTGAAAAGCTCGGAACAAAAGTAAGTAAACATCAAAAACTGTCACGAAATGCCCCACAGCTCCCTTCTTACACTTGGGAATCAACCGTGTATCATACCAGTGTATATTCTGCTCTGAGCTCTGATTGCCACATCCAAATCATGTCCACAGTCAAGTATTTGTTTGGATTTTTATAAATTTTGTTTTTCCAATCCAGACAACTGTTGTCCATCCTTTTACGGTAATACGACAGCGAATATCAAATGTTCTTCTCTTCATCCAAAAATTTTTATTGGATACCTATAACTACATATTGGTTCCATTAAATTTTATCTCTTCATCTGTGTGCAGTGCTATTAGGTCCCTTGCAGCATCACATTGTACCACACAAACATGAATTTTTTACTCTTTTTCCAAACAAGACTATTTCGGAAGTTTTACCATATTATAAACTAAAACGTAACATCAAATTTCAGGCGAAAGTTCATAGTGGTGCTGGCAGAAGTGGTAAAATGAAAATTTTAAATAAAGATACCTACACCAAAAATGCATCCAAAGCAATAAAGTCATTCGAGCTTATAATCAGAACAATGCACAAAATGAAGACGCTCCCATTCTCTTATTAATTAAAATCTCGGAAAGCAACAGCAGTTGTTCCAAGATTAGTCACCTGTGACTTATTAACGACAAACTTTTTCCATATAACGAGACACCACCGTAAACATGCGACAAAATCCCGACTAAATGAAGACTTCACCTTCAGCATGTGTACATTCCATTAAAGTTATAATACTGGCGAAAAGTTTGAATAACAAAATCACATTTAGATAAGGTTGGGTAGCTGGTGGCGTATATACCGTGTACAATACCATTAAAGTTTAAAAAAGCTGAAAACGTAACTTTATGTCTCAGAGGCAACTCTAATCCATAAGATCTTTCCCAACTTGTGTAATGGCCAAGGAACGACATAAGCTTAATGGATAGTGCAAAGGTCCCTGAAAGAATTTTCTAAAATATCCTTCGAGACGGAAGTGTACCTTAGTAATATATCCGGGGAAAAGCTGAAGCTTGTACACAAGTTTCAGTGCCCGCAAGGTAAACTGCAGCACGGAGACACGTACATATGTGGACCGTTCCATGAGTTTTACCCACCACCGATGTCTCAGAAATTCAATTTTTCCGTCTGCATTTGAACATATTGCCAATTTGAGAGATAGGAATGAAGAATTAAGTCAGATCGATTTTATATATCAAATATAATTTCTCAAGGTATATCTGTTGAGATGGAAGGGAATGTCAGAATGCTTTTGCAAGTGCCCGTGCATCTAGTATCCCATGTGTTTCTGTCGTATGAGCAGTTCACCAAGAACAAGTTAAAATATCCTTAACCAACTAGTTTGGGTAGTTTACTATAGAAAATAAGACGTTGTGAATTCTACTGAAATTATGCGGTGCATCTGGAAGGATCTCAACGTTGCGAACGTGTAGATTATGCTCTAAAGTGCAAGGAATTACAGTTTTTGAACTAATTATGTGTTCTTTGGACAGATTGAGATAGAAAATTGATCCCGCTCTAATCTAAGCGTCTTTGACTAATAAATATCTGCAATAAAAAGTAGGTGTTCCTATTTAAAATTTTAAAGTGACATTTTTTGACAGAATCAGATGTCCCACTCTAAACCGTCAAACTTTTATTCGGGGCCCATTGTGTATATATATATACCCTATATATATATAGCCTATTGAAGATAGCCTGGTGGAAGTTACTTAATAAATAGAAAACAAAGTTCACAACATAACAATGAATCGTATAATGGGATTTTAGGGAGGAACGGATTGGGAAATTTTAACCTTACAAATGCTGCAAATGAGCCATAAATTTTGGTTTTGGCATGAAATTTTTAGTGTGCAAAATCCCAGTGCTGTGCAGCATCTCAGCACAAGTCTTGTTAATAGAATTGCCTCAATCACTAATACCCAAATAAATCACCACACCCATTTCAGAAATCGAACCCTCATCCACAGAGGAGAAAATCTGCAAATGTGCATCTCATTCTGCTTTGCCACTTGCGTGGATATTTCCAGGATACTTGTAACCACCCCTCTAAGCAAGCATTTTAATTGAACTCGGATCATCTACTAGTCACGTTTCGTCAGATATTTCGTCTAGATATCATGTGCAGGAAATTTTCAATTTTTTATTGGAGGTGATCGAAAAATTCTTGCAAACGATGTTTCAATCAGAGTTGTACGATATAGATTGCGCGCCATTTTTCCGTCAAACTATTTTCAATTCATATTTCATGGCTCTCATCAATAAACTTGGGAAATTTCCTATGGAACTTTACAAAATCGCAGGGCGCTGCGAATAATGAATAAATATAAAATGCCTGCAAATATGTGGGCGTTATATAGATTTTTGTCATCAAATTTGTGAAATCCACGTATCATACTACAGCCGATAGCTTTCCTTCGCTTCCCTATGATTGGTTTCCCCTCGAATAATGAATTTAGTTGGATGGAAGGATCTACAAGTTTATAGTTTACTTTAAGTGATGATTAAAATTCTGGTAATCAATATAAAAAGAAGTTCGGATTACTAAGATTTCTTTGCTACCTTAGAAAGTTTTTTTTTTTCTGAGAAGAAGCAGTAGAAACCAAAGCAAAACCAAAATCAATTGTAACACAATTTGATAGACATCCTAAATTGCCCATTCTTATCCCAGGATTTAGGTCTTTAATCTGCCTATATCTGCATGTGTTATTAAACTCAAATCCTGAAGAATTTAACAAGAAAATGCAAAGAAATCTGAAGAGGGAAACAACAAAGGACGTAAAGGTTAATTATGTACTTCTTTCTCATGCCGACAGATAAGATCATATAATATCACTTTCCCTCACCACATTCATCTATTGGCCCTCTGTCTCTCTCTCTGTCTCTCCCTCTCTGTTGGAATTCTTTTCATCCCCGTGAATCACTGTTACCCAGATTGTAGCTGGAAATACCATACTGTGCCGTCCATACATATTTTATGCACACAGACCCTTGTTTCCGAGAGACATACCATTAGAGCAAATGCCTTAAACATATGACCGTTTCGTTGAATATGGCAACCGAGAATGTTCTTATATCAACATATCCTTGGAAAATACACTTGAGATGTAGTCAGACGGTTGGAATAACTTTTCGCCACATCCTGGATTATTTTTGCAGCATATGCCATGCCGTTGATCTAAATGTGGTGAAAGAAGGAAATTCGCTTATTTCCGTCTTTATTCCAATTGTTTAATTCTGTTGTTTGCTTATCATTAATTCACAATTCCAGGGGGTGTGTATGCTTCCCTCATTTATCTGTCTGCTTTTTCAGCCTCAGTTGATTATTTAATGTTTCCATTTATAGTAGAGTTTAAGTAAGAAAAAGTAGATACTCTGTGGGTTTAGTAGGCGCCTTTCAGATGAATAAACGCGATGAGAACTTTTTGTATTTACGGTTCAAGAATTTGACCAATACAGATACTTTTATGTATACATATGGAAATTATGGAGCTTCTGTTGATTAGGGGATGAGAACTGATACTCCTGTGCATATACAAGAGTAGGTATTCCATATTATGGAACTTTAAACTTAATTTGGTTGTTTGCTAACTGAGTTTTCAAGAAATGCAGAAATTGGAGTATTGGGTATTTTTTATAAAACGTGTATTATACTGCAGACTTCACATCCAGACTCCAGACTTTTTGTATTTGATATCAGTAACTTATATGAAGAGAGAAGCATGATTTTATTCGCATAGTTACCTAAGCCATCGATGTTATCTGTGCTGGGAAACTGGGAATGCAGTTCATGTGTTTTGTATATCTATGACCTGTTCTCAAGGAAAGAACAATATTTTGAATTACAAGATAATTATTACGTTGATTTGTTGAATTCTTGAAATCTTTAAAGCACTGATGAAAGCCGATGATATTGTGCCTCAAGGTTCGCTATTTTCACTGAATTTTTTCTTTACATTTATTTCTCTCGTGCCTTCTCTTTTTTAAATCGAGTCTATGAAGGAGGTAGATCCTGTAAGTCTATGTACATGGTTGATCAATGGTAATTAATCTCGATATTCATCAATAGACCTGTCTGTGGGCGCGACTCTAGCAAAAGCGGAATTGAATGTCGACCTTACTGGACGAGATAATGAGAAGTGAGGCGAAGGATACCTTTGATTGATTTTCGATATTTGCTCTTTGCAGTCTCCCGTAGGACCCTCAGATCCCTCTTGTCGAGTTTTAGGATTCTAGTTCCTTTACAGGAGTGTTACGGTGAATTGAATATTTTCGACAGCTTTGGAAGGCTGGTATCTGCGTATATCCACTTTCAATAATGGAAAGATCAGTTTGGAGCCAATATGAATATGTTAGGTTATTTTGTAAGGTCAGATATTTAAGTTTTTATTGCTTTACACACGCAGATGCCAAGGAATCCCATATTCATATGAACTTGATGACTGTTGATGTCAGTTGCATTAGTATACTGATGCAGTTCCAGACGAGCTTGGACCATGCTTTGTAATTGCTGAGAGCTTTTCGAACCACTCATTTAATTTACCCATCAATATTTAACTTTTTAATCTTTCGCAGAAAATTAAACTTCAATATTTTGATTTTTTCATTTATTTTTCTAAAAACACAAAATTTTAATGTGATAGTCAGGAATTTTGCCATAAGTCTTGCAGATTTTAGACCGAAGAAAGTACCAATTTCGTAACTTATGACTAATAGAAGCACATAATACTGTCTACCCTTTTCTTTATTGTTTAAAGATTGAGGACGCTTCTTGGTATCGCATTGCCCTAGAGAATGTAATAAATAAAATGGAACCTAAGAAAGTTTAAATGTTCTCTAACGGCAAGGTATTTTTTTTCCTCAAGGTACCACTGGAAAACATTGCTCCGCAGCTTTAAGCCATTTAAGAACAAAAGACTTGAAATAGAGTGAAGTGCTTGGTAAAAGAGCTAAGTCCTCTTGTTCTTGAAGAGAATTCGGATTATCTTCTAAAGACTTAAAAGATTTTCCAGGGAATTAGAAATTATGAGATTCAAAGTAAAACTACACAATTACCTTAGTCGGTTTTGATTATATCCTTAATTAAACATTGAAGCATTTTTCATTCAACAAAGAAAAATCTCTTTCTTACCCAGCTCTTTGCGAATTTTCTGGCTTCCATTTAGTAAATAATTCAGGCGTAATTTCGACCTTTGACTCATTTTGAAGCAATTTCCATTACTTTATGCATCAGCACACTCGAACTTGCAAAGTAGCTTCGTCAGAGAACAACCTTTTCGGATTTTTTTCGGGAGAATATTTCCCCTAGTTACCAAAAGGAGATCCTGTAAATTACTGACATCTCATTTATAACGAACGTGATTCTGCACAGATCGAACCGATTTCTTTGCCACTCTTTGGTCCTATGTAATTTGCTGATTGAAATGACTTTGGAATTTTTCCTCCTTTTATATTGACAGCTTGGGGACTTACAAAGGTCTTCTGTGGGTTTGTTGAAAGACAAAGACCGAAGGCAAGTAAAATTTTAATTAATGTAGCAAAAAAAAAGGTTGAAGGTAAATGGAAATTTGGGAATTTTTCTCTGATTTTGCAGGAAAAATAACAAGAATTCCTGCACGTGTGTATAAATTCACATTGAAAGAAGTTAATTTTGGGGAAAGGCTAAATGGAGACAATTTTCTTCAGAGAGAAATTAGCTTTGGGATTAATAACAGTTTTTTTCCTCGGAAGGTTTTCCTCTATTTACATTATGTGGTGCGGTCCAAGTATTCGTGGCCTTAGGTAGAAGGAGGGGCGGGAGAGGAAAAGGGCAGTGATTGTTTTTCGATATATTTGAACAGATTTTTCACATCTTTTAATAAGTGAAAGTAGCTTTGGATTTTACCTAAAACAGATGGGGATTCCTGAGAACCGTACACGCAGACTGTGCCTGGAAGATATTGGGGCAGTAGAACACATTACATGTGACTCTCCCAGCCTTAACCAGCAGGTAAACCGTTGTCAGATGTTCGACACAACAAGAAACGTTGGAGTAAGGGAATTGCTTAGGAGCACTACGATGTCTCAGTTGAGGAAATTGAGATGACCGAGAGATTTCGAAGTCCTTTGGTTTACACTATAATTTCCTAAGTCGCCTTTTTTTAAACCTATTTCTGTGCTAGACAAGTATCTCTTACGAAATTGATGTCAGAAGAATCCCATGCCTGTCAGTCATTTAAGATCACCTTGAATGGAAAGTTGTTTCCAGTTGATATAGCATCGAGTTTTTTGAGAATGGTTTTCTTTTTCAAAATCCTTATTAAGTGTCTTGCCGTAAAGCTTGACTTTAGAAGATTCAGTCTTTACAGTCTAATGATACCAGATAGATTTACCTGGATATGTATTAGTTGAAGGTCCATTAGTGCCACTATAGGGAAAGTGCAAAAGACATTCGTTACGTCTAGACAGGCATGTGATTTCCAGCCTACCTTCGCGCAACAAATGATCTTGCTAAATAATATGACATAGTACTATTCTAAATAAACGATACTGATGGAATTAATAGGAAATGACGTCAACCTTAAACCTGCAGAATATTTTCAAGGTTACGACTCTCAAATGATTTCAAATTTCCACTAAATTAAGTAGAATAACGATCAACATTTAACCCAGAATATCTCACCATTTGTACCTCCGGCAAATACACATAAAATCCACAAGGAGACCAACAAATCCAGTAATATAATTCCCATCATTTCGGGCATATATTTATACGGAAAAACAAAGGAAAAGAAAAATTACAAAATTCATCCGAGCGCAGATATAAATTCAAGTCGTACGTTTCTCGCGTAAAAATTCCCTGGAAGACATAGACGGTTTTCGCTGCTCTCATTGAAATAATCCTTTCGACATTAAATCCCCCAGTAATTTATGATAACAGAGGACAGCCCCTAATTGGACAGCATTAAATTTTCTCCGTGGATTACTGTCACTCCTGTGTGAAAGGAAGATTTAGAGCGAAAGCTATTGAACGCTCCCCTAGGCAGACTATTTATGTTTTCTTTTTTTTGTATCCAAACAGCCTTCAAGTGCACTTTAAAATTTGAAAAAAAATGTATCCCACCACCTGAATCTATGTATCTGGGACGTACTTAGAGTGCGGTATAGTAAGTAAGTACGCGTATATAAAGCAAGGCAGGATATCTGTTTTTTACGACTATGAATCACAGTTCATATTAAAATGCAAAACTGAGAGCATGAGACCATCAGGATTTTATATCCATTCTTAAAAACACAAAGTTTCCAGCCAGTGAAACGTTCCGCAGGATTCACAATGGGAGAGCGTTTAAAACAGCATCGCAGCAGAATAATGCGAAAACTTTATACATTCCAAAATAATTCATTTAACTCGTTCTTTGTGCGTCCTAAACGTAATGTAAATACTTAAACTTTCCTCGTTTAAATATTGTGGAAACGCCTGCCCTATGCAATAAATGAGAAAAAATCGTGAAAAGTCACCGACATAAAGCGGTTTATAACGTCAGAGGAAGGCTCATAAAATCCTTGCTGTAAACATTTCAAGTTGTAGAGGGTTGTTATCCATTGGCAAATGGGAAATTCTGTGGCAAATTTTTCCGACATTGATATAACAATAAAAATTTAGTGTCAATAGCATTGATGTGACCCATATCAAAACGTCAGAGCAAAATGATATCTGCCATGTCACTTCATATTATTGATGAAAACTGTCACAATGTTATGAAACGAAATCGATTTTGCGGGGAATTGATTAGACGACGACAAGATGATTGGGGAATATCTTTAATGTGCCTTCTTATGCGGTTCGCGTTATTTACAAATTTATTCTTATTCTTGGCATTTTTTTTTTATACATCCGGGGCATTTGGTATCCAGATTTTCAGATAAGAGATTTGATTGCGACAATGGTGGACGAATGATCAGGACCAGAATGAATTTTTCTCAAGTGGATTTAAATATTAAATTCATGTATTGCAGCATATAGGCATCTACTTTAGAGTGTATTCCTTTCTAAGATGAAAAATTTAAACGGTAAAATTGTAGCTCAACAATATATACATATTCATGTATGTAGGTAGATTTAGACTAACTCACGTTTCTTCAATACTATAAATATATACGTAGTGGTCCAAAGGACGATGCAACCATGAACAAATAAGTTCTAATATATATTAAAAACTGTGGACTAATGTGAAATGTATTAATGAAAAATAAAGAGAGCAAAAAAATATGGGAGATAGTACTTTCAATCCAAGAAAGATACGAGTGGTTAATACCAGCTGCTCAAAGTTTAACTAAAAAGCCAGAATGGCAGCCTCTATCCCTGCATAAAAATGTCGAACACTTCTGTTCCTATTTGCGAAGTGCTAAGGATTAAATACTCAATGAGGATTATTCAATTGTTAAAACCAATCCATACTGGGTTAGCGTAACCCAGGCTGACATTGAATCGAAGCGATGCTAATAAAGTGTAGAGATTGTGGATCATCGGTTAATGGAGGCAAAAATCTACTAGTCCCCTATTCATTTCCCTTAGTTTGTGGCCTCTGTATGTTCAGAGCATACAAACCCAATCTGAGTACGGTGTCACGAAAGTGGTAAAGTTGAGAAACTGCAAGTGCAATTTATAGGGAAACATAAGAAAAATCGCTTGGGTAAAAAAGGTCCCAGTTATAAATTTGGAACCCAGTACCCACAGAACTGGTTACTTCACTAATTAATTAGCCTATTTACAAATAACATAATTTTTTATTGTATGTAATTAGTTACGTAGATCACTATCTTCTTAAGAAAATAATGCAGGTTAGTAATGAGTTTCAGATGAATTTGAGATTTTTAGACTCCCTAGAAAAGAAAAGAAAAAAGATTTCCTGTAACGCAAAAAAGATTTATTGATATGTATAATTTAATTTCAGTAGCTGGATAGTTAAATTAATTTCTTCATATTTAAGTGGCCAACACCAAAAGATAGTTATCTCATCTTTGCATTCGAGTTACCAAGAAATTCGTTCAGTGTTCCGGAGGGCTCAGTGATGGGACCATTGCTTTTCCTTCTCTATATAAATGATTTTCCACAAATGTTGCAAAATGGTAATGCTTAAATACATGCAGATAAAATTTAGCTTTTTTATCCTCCTCCACTGCTGACATATCAGCAATGCTATCTTTCGAACGTACATAACAAGCTTAAAATTAAATCTTTAGAAATTACCTTGAAAAATGTCCACAAAAACGGAAACGAAGCAAGTCATTTTGTTCATCGTCAATATAGGGATTGACTTGCCTGTCCCACATACTCACAGAGAACATTCAATGAATTTTCTGTCGTTTGAATAACTTTACGAGGAAGTTATTATGTATTTGAAAAGGGAG
>QYTT01090476.1:16258-35237 GCA_006980735.1 Dasypogon diadema
GGGTTACATACAGGTGGGGTATATAGTTGAATTCAAGCTAAACGACTTTCTACATTTTTAAAATTCTTTAGGATATTGTAGTTTGTTCCAATGGAAAACATAGGAAACCTGTACAACCTAAGGAGAAACACATATCTTACATTGATTAAAGAAACTCGGAGTTTGATAGAAAAGACTTCTCTTTTTGGAGCGAAGACAACTGAACCTGAAAGCTCTGTTAAACAAAGGGAAGGTAAGAATTTTTACTTAAGAGGGGGTACCTTGATTGAATATCTCTGGCTCATGATAGTAGTAAAAGTAAAAGGCGGCAATTTATCCACACTTAGCGATTTGGGGAGAATATATGAAATTTCAGCACACAGCACAGCTAGGTGGAAGAAAAATGGAGAAGAAGAGATAGGAAAATTTTAACCTGACAAATGTTACAAGTGAGCCACAATTTTTAGTATGCAATTTTTACTGTGATATTTGACTCGATTAAGTGAACTACGAACGAAGTAAGCAAGAAAAAATGGATTAATAATGGCGTTTGTTGCCACATAGATCAACAATATATTAGAAAACCGTAACATAACGCTTATACTAAGTTTGTGAGTTTATAGCTATAAGGGTAGTAGAGGCAATCCAGAAGGCAAAATCCCTTCACTACCGGCTTTTGGTTCTGGCTGAACTTATAGGATATAGAAAATTCTGCTAAATCTACAAAAAGCCTCCAGTATCCTAGAATTCTCTAAAAATGCCACACAGTTAGGAGTAGGTAGCAAATCTACATGGAATTCTTAAATTAATATGATCGTCGAGAGAGTGGTTTAAACCTTGGGCTGACGCCAAACACTGTTCTAGAAATTTTCGGATCAAACATTATGGAGGGAGAGGAACTCCATTTACGGACACCACGCTTTACTGGACTATCAACTGAAATTCCTTCCCCTAGCTTGTGAGAACTCCAGTCCAGACACTAGAAGCAATGAAATACTGTGAATCCTTCTTGAACTGTGCGAATCTGTACCAAACTATTTCTCAATCTTTATTATTCCCCCTTTCCTACTTTCCCTTCAGTCAGGGCTGTGCATAGTATTATAGGACACCGCCTGAGCTTTAGCTACACCATAAAAAATACTAAGATATTGGGACATAGCCAGATCTATACCATTTTTCCTGAAAGTTTGTGACAGAGAACAGTATGCACAGTGTGCATTCGAGACTTGGGGATTTCATAGGATCTTTGTCCCGGCATCCTATGACGTCTCCCAGTCTGGAATATACGCTGTCCACACTCAAAGGAGGTTACCTTACCAGCTAACAATGAATGAGCGCAGAGCTCTTCTCTTGTGTAACGATGACTAAAAGATGAATGGGTATATAGGCGCAAGGATGATGGATGCTGATTTTTAACACGCCTATTTGGTGCTTCATCTGGGGTCTTTCAAGTGGAGGTCTGCACTACCAAAGTTAGCCTTTGGGAAAGTTAAACAGAAACCACGGGAACGTCGTGTCATATCAAACTTTACTGGCTTTCCAGGACGAACAGGATCCGTATAGGGAAGCACTTCAAGAATATGGAGCCTAACAATTGGAGTCTACCGGGTGTGGTGTGACCGGAATAAGAAAGGCAAGGGTACATTATGAAACTCGAATTCATTTTCCCCGTCTTTATTCGTTGATCACCAGATGCACCAAAATCTGGAAATATTCCCGTTCCGTTTTGTCCTATTGAAAAGGATTTGAAGAAGTCGTTTTTAACCCTGAAAATAATTTACAGGAGTTGCTTTAGATTAATTGCGAGTAACTAGAGGGCACCCTTAACATATTAATTAAAAGTCCAACAAGACAATAATTTAATTTTTGCACCAAGTTAGCTAATTCAAGGATTCCTCGAAACTAAAAGGAAATTTTCTGTACATACTTTACCCACGGGCCACGGTACAAAGGAGAAGATATCTTTGCAGCTGTAATCTTCTTATTTAGCAACGCTTAGCAATTCTCAAGGCGCTTCAGATAAAATTAAGCAACCAAGTTAAGATATTAAGCGGTGCAGAGCTCTTGACTTGTTTATTTCTCACGTAGTAGCAAGCTTTACCCAAATCGTCGAAAACTTCACCATCTCTATGCACTCGAGCATTTCCATTCAAAAGTAACATTTATTTCATGGGTAATAAGCCATCTCAAGTACTTCAGTATAATTCCTTTGCTTAGTTTGTGTCCCTGACTGTTTCGTTCCTGGAATAAATTATTCCGGGCATGCACATTAATGAAACGTTACCTGAATTTCAATTGCATTGTCCCTGGTTATCTTGAGTAACCGTAAATTTAAACTCTGTACGAAATTATCAGCAGGCTTTCATGCGAAACGAGCTTACATTGTCCTATTCGGGTTTCTTGACGTTTTTACCTTGTCCCACAAAGCTTTGACCAGAGACGAAAGGTCACACAGTTTATCTGGTACTATGAGACTGGATTCCCGACTTGGAGTTGTACGTGTGTATGTCCAGATTGAAAATTTGTGTGGAGACCTTTTATCATTTCCAATTACTCTAGAGTTGGGGCTTCTGTAAAAGTTCTACAGTGTAATAAAGCTAAATTTTCCTGGAGTTGCGGGATTGAATTGTTATGAACGTGATCATACTTGCAAACGTTGAAATTGTACTATTAATGTCGGTATGGGACGAGCGTGCGTACCATAACTTTCTAACTGCCATTCAGAAAGTTTCTATGATGGTTAGTAGTTCGTTGGGAGTTATTAAAGTGATTATCACTGGTTTTGCGATTTGGGAATTATTTCTAGAAATTCAAAGTTTTCACCAAAAATAACATCTATTCTCTTGAACGTGTAAATAACTTCCGTTGCAGAACGTTCAGTGCATAATGGAGTTGAGTGAAGAAAGTGTTGATGGTTATCCAATCTACATGGAAAAGAATCATTTAATTTCTTGAATTGTACATAGAAGAGGAGCACTGGACCTACTGATTCTGAATTACCCGACTGTTGCTACATTGCATGGCTTCTAGTAATAAGAAAAGTCGCCAGTAGGATTTAAACCCTGAACCGCCCATGTAGTTTTATTCCAGAGTTATGGAATTGGTACTGTCACCTGAGACTGACTCTAAACTTCCAACTAAAAAACGATGGGACAAATCGAAGAATCTTACATTTGGAAAGACTCCAGTGTCGAGTTTCGAGGATCCTGGCATGTTGTAAAGCCTGTGAAGTTATTGTTGACGGTAGCTTTTCCTTTAATAACGCCATTGATGGTTAGAACTATTCTATAGATTAGGTCCAGTGGAATTTCTGAAAGTTAATGACTTTTCATTAATATCGAATCGAATCGAATTAATATCGAATGAATCTCTGTTGGGAAAATGGATCGGGAAATATCGAGAGATTTCTAGGTGCTATAATTTAACTATAAAACTCTACCGCTGTTTCCCCTGCATCCATTTGTGTACCAGAAAAGGAATCCCATTTTCGAGTCTGTATTTTTACGGTGCAGCCAAAGTTCAGGTGGATTTCCTATAATGCTATGCACAGCCTTGGCGGAAAGAAAAGTGGGGAGGGGAAAAAGTCGATCACTTAGGATCACATTGAATGGCTGTGTAAAATTTTACCTTATTGGCATGGTATCCAACAAGAGGCACCGATTTTTTCACAAATTATTTGAGAATTTTTAGGTGTACATCTGTGAAGTATGACGTTAGGAGCACCGTCCCTTACAGTCTGATCGCAGTTAATACAGACTTCCGCTTTGCATGAAGATATAATAATGGAGATTAGTCAGTGGCTGCCATGGTTTTTATTATATCCAAGTATGGCTATAATGTCATCTTTGGCTTAAGCTTCCAGGTTCTCCAAAAAGAAGCCGTTTGCACGTCTACAGAATCGTTGCAGCTTTATTTTGTACTTTTTATTGTTAAAGTGAGGGTTCCAGGTAAGTCTTCGATCAAGCGTAAGGATAAGATGTTTGACTTCATCTGAAAATCATATAATTGTTTCCTATAACATAGGAGTTCTCAAGTGTAGTTTACTCCTTTTTGGAAAGGAAGGCGGTTTGACCTAGTTCGAATGTATATAGTCATCCATAGTTTCACCGAATATCTCTTTGCTATCTTCAGTTACATTGCAGTCCGGAAGTATGTCTGAAAAAGTAATTCCAATGTTTCTTCCTGATTTTCTACTTCTTCAGGTTCTCCATTTGGTCCTCCTCAATTTTTTTTTTTTTGTATTTGGTTATGATTTATTTGTAATTAGCCCTTTTTCTCAAAATTAATTCCTTGTTGTTTAGATTGATTGTAGGGCCTTCTAGCTCTAGTTCTTAGCTTTCGGAGCTCCCTGTTTCACAAAGTTAAATCTCTCTTTACCTCTCTGCATTTTACAGGGCAGACTGCTTCATAACAAGCTATGATTAGTTTTTGAATCCGGATTGAGATGAAAACCATTTGGCGAGTATGGGGTCTCTAGTCTTTTCCCGCCTCGTAAGGCATGCTTCTATGTTGAAGTGAATATATCTGCGGTTAGACATTGATTCCTCTCTCGAAATGTGCCAATTTGTTGTTCTGTTCACTAGGCTTCCATTAGTCTAGGATGAGGTCCAAGAACAGCGCTGGTGAAGGCTTTATATGTTACTAATTTCTAAATTAGTTTTTACTGGCAATTATATAGGCACTCATCTATTTGTTGATTTCATTGCTTCCCCATAGCGTGTGATAGATGTTTGCGTCACATCCAATTATGTAGTGCCTGCTTAATACCTCTGGTTCATAGACCTTTAATTTGGCCTTTAAGAATTCAAGGTTTTTGCATAAAAGCTACATCAAGTCCCTCATTAATTGACCTCTTTCTAAGTACAGCCTTGGACCCTTTTGCGTGGAAGAAGAGAGATTATTATGGTAGAAGTTTTGTGAAATCAAATTAATGAAATTTTAAATGAAGAAAAATTAAGTATCACGCAATAATGAAGCTCTAGAGTTCTTCTTGAGTACCTTAGGGCGTTGTAACATCCTGATTAGCGGATAAGAACCGAAAATCAGGTGAGCTTTGATTCAAGCCAGTGATGCTTGTGTCTGAGATTTTAATTGTACCAATAATGATAAGGTAAGACCAAATGCTGTAGCATGTGCCTTATGAAAAGGCTCCTATCTTCGTTTATTATGTTCATCAATATTACCATTAATATTTAATTAGGAAACGTGATCAAAACAAAAGTTGAGTACAGCATTGAAATAAGAATTATATAAAACATTCTTGATTTATTTGCGTCAGAATATGAAAAGAATCTGTACGAAACCTAATTAAATCCCCCAAAATTTAATAATTGTATTTTAGCTGGGCTAAGGAGTAGCATTCTTGCTAAGTATGGCTCACAAAATTGAGTTGTTAATTTCGTAAAAAGCCAGAGGTTCACTTTAAAAAATTAACGTAAACCGAGGAAAATCCGGGCGATGAGAAATCCTTCAACGTTCAAAAATGAAAGTCGGCATCCCTTAAATTGATTAAAAGGGGTTCTAAAATTGCTTTATTGCTGCCTGATGTAATTTCATCAGATCTGGAGAATTAATTAATTTGTTGCAGAGGGCAAGATTCGTTCGTTAATAGACCAGAAAATAAAAGAAACGGAAATGGTTATAACTAATTAAACCACATCCATTTCAGTTCAACACTCTAAACAGAAGAACCCTCGTGAATGTTGCCTGTGATTGAGATGTTAACTGCAGGATTTCTAGATGAAGGCCAGAATATCCACTTGACATAGGAATTGAGATGTGGCATAGCCAGAACAAAAAAAACTAATTAATCTCTATTTGATGAGTGACTTTGGATAAGATATACGAAAAATACTCTTGACAAACTCCCACAAATTGCTTAGAGGTTACTCCTGGGATGTGTGAACGTGTGCGATGGAATCATAGGTGAACGACCTTAATAGGGACCGACACCTAAGCTTGCGAAATTGAATGTGTTGCGTGACTAAGTAGGAAATGTCTATTGAATTGAATGAATTAGAAAATGCTCATCAAATAAATTCTCCAACGTCAAGTAATATTGTCAATATCTCGGCTACGTGACTGGATATAAATCAAGTGCTAAGAAAATGACACCCATCCATCATTGGTATTGAAAAAAGGAAAAATTTTCCTGCAGCTATGGATGAAATTAACTTTTTCCAGAAATTTATACTTTCCTTACCTACGGCTACGTATACATTTCCATTTATCGTTGTGTTTAATAGGAAAAAAACCCGCTCCCGAGACAGCTACATTTAGGAATATCCGATGAGAAAACAAAATCGCATTATCCCATCGAAAGTAGCCCCTGGCCAATTCGAATATTGATATTATGGGCACGGCTGAAGCCACAGGATTAAAGCCGTTTCCGAAAATATGCTGGTGTATTATGTTGTGGATACAAAGGATGACAAAGCAGATACTAAATGTGCCGGGAATTTCTAATAACACATTATGACGGATCAAAACACATACTTGTGTAAAGAAAATGAATTATAGTATCATCATATTGTTATCTGAAGAGGCTTTTAGGGGGGTTTCTGTGATTATGGGCTTCTCTTAATGACTTAAGAAAAGTGCAAGGAGTGGAGTGTTATTTGTAATCGAATTATTATGTACCATATTAAAGCTACAGGTACAATTGAAATATAATTGAATTTAATAATGGATCCTTTTAAGGTCCGTGTGAAGACTAGCACACATCGTAGTTTCTTCAATAAACCCAGTTTCATAAATCTGCACGTCTTTTAAATACATATGAATAGATGAGTTAAGAACAACCTTAGATAAGTCATTAATAAACATGCTAAACAGAAATGGTTCAAGAATTGAGCCTTAGGGAACACCAAATTAAAACTTCTGACAAATGGTTGACGGGTTTAACTTGTTCCATGCATTTAGACTAAAAGCTGTATTAATGCCACAGTTTTACTGCTTTCTTTATGGGAAAATCAAAATTACTTAATTTTGCATTAAAAGCAAAAATCATTTACTGAATAATTGACATTATTTTAGGTGAAAAAATAATTGTTGAGCGCCTTGCTGGTAACTGGTGACCGGTATTTAAAAGCTTTCTCACGACAAAGGCATTTTGACACGTAATTCTCTCACGAATGCTTATATGCTAATTGTACACAGTCAACGTGTTTGCATTTTCTCTGCTGCATTTCGCATATCGCACCTCAGCGTCTTAAAGAAACAGAGCTTAAGAAAGTATTTCAGATATTTTAATAAACTTCAAAGGTGTACCGGTGCTTTCATGAGAACACATTATTACTCATCTCTTTGGGGCAAATATTTATTTTCTTGTGCAGCACTTTGTGGTTACATTACCTTCAACTCTGTGTCTGCCATCAAGATTATTTAGCATAGGAGTAAGGAAATGAACTGTCAGCAGCAAGTTTCTGTAGGTTTTCATCATGACCTACGGCATTTGAGGATGGGCTTTTGATTGATGCCAGATGGAAATTAGTTCTACGCCATTCTCTGAATTTTCAAAAGACTTTACAGGTTGCGTTATTGCAGGAGTAAAGTACGTTCTTCTGAAATATGGGCATATGTGGTAACATTTTCTTTAGCATATATACAAGGTCTGAAAAGAGGTTTGCGTGGATAAAATCTCAATTTCTTCTTCTCATATTTCTTCATAATTGAAGTGAGTATCGTTCATTTCTATGGGTAGTGAAATTTTGTAATTTTAGTGAGATTAGGTAGAATTGAATGTTTCCACTGGGATTATTGCATTAGCTTTACTGCTAGGCATTAGAAGTTTGCTAAATTGGATTTTATTGAGAGGCGTTAAAGGAGAATGCTAGTATATAAGTTTTTGAACTTGTTTCGGATATATTTACCAAGGAACTCAAAAGGAAATCTATCTAAATTAAGCCGAGTTACGAGAGTTTATTACAATAATTAAAGGCTACTTTGCTGAGCTGAACTATCTTAATGGTTCTCCTGCAAATATGCTACATCGTTTGAGGTAGATTTGGATGCGATATACATTAATGTCATATCAATTTGAGTTAAACCGTGTAGGTTTTTATAGGCTGAGCTGGGTTGCTGTGTGCTTTGTGAAACAGACGACTTCGATGGCTCAGGAGATAATGCGGTGACTTATAATCCTTGAAGTTATGGGGTCTAATCTCGTTGGCATCCACCAATAGTGTCAACCGCCTCGGAGCCATTGGATATCGCAGTAATCAAGTGATTTGAAATTCACGGTATTATCAGTATGCCGAGTTCCAACACTTGCCAAGAAATAGATGAGTTTTTTATAAGGGGATATGACCAATGATTATTCAATTAAGCCAAAGATTACTTCTATTATACTAGAGGAACATTAGTAAATATGCATTATATAAACACATTTTATGGTAACGTTAATGTATGTAGGAATTTAAATTTCGTGTTGGAGGGATGGAAGGGAGTGATGAATTTAGTTTGACAAGAAAAAAAACACTGTTTAAATAAAACTCGACTTTTATTCCACAGGTTGAATATCGTTCGGTGGGATGATGGCTGCTTTCGCTGGTTTTTCTGCCTCCGTCTGCCTTGAACTCCGAACTCTCACACACTGTTTGACGTCTTGCCCGATTGTTACAATGATAGCTGGATTCTCATGTTGCCGATCAGCTGCTGGGTAGGTTCGTTGGTTTTGGGATCCCACATGTATATCCTTTTTGAAAATGTTTTTCATCTTCCTTGTAAGGTGTAGCAAAGGAATTCAAACGAAATTCGATAGAAATGGCATTTCGCTTCCAATTCAATTGCATCAATGCTCGAAGCTATGGCGGAATTCTAAGCTGAATAAGTTCTAAATTCCAATTAGAATTTTTACATTGATTTCGTCGATGCAATTGAATCTAATTACATTATGTGGCCTCCGATTTCAACTCAATCTGCGTTGATAAGAAGTTCAACCCTGGTTCGATTAGAAATTCTCAGCGGGAATCCTGTTCCATTATTCCGACCAGCCAGTGGGATATACTTTTTTATAAGATTGTGTAGGCTTAGGTGACTTAGAGAGTTTTGAGGAGTGAAGAGTCACAGGCTACTTAAAGCGAGAGGAATTTCAAAGATCCTTCGAAACGTAGTTCTGGGATGTCATAACGTGAGAGGGAACTATACTCTGTTCCAGAATTGTTGTCAGTACAGTGTTTATGTGGACCTACCTTGCAATATTATATGCATTTTACTCAATTTGAATTCTTACCGAATCAAATGCACTTCACAGTATAAATCGCGCGAAAAGAAAAAAAAAAAACAGATGAGAGGATCGTTAGAAGCGGACGTTAAAGTCAAAAGAAAAATGAGAAGAGAGCTGTGCACATGAGGAGACGATAATAAACGATTATTTGAAGCAAGCAACAGAATCTACTTGTAGATGTCCATAGGATTTAACTTCGGCATAAGCAAATGAATGAAATAGAGAAAACAAAGAGGACAAATCAACGCCAAATCAAAGCATAGTGTTACCGTTTTACTTTAATCGTTAATGTTAATACGGTACTGAATGCTTAATTTATAAATATGTATCAGAAATCCAAAATAATTTTTGTTCTTTGTTTTATTTTTATTTTGTTTTACGAAAAGGATTTCAATAAAAATGTCACGTCCGAGTTACAATTGAGTTATTGAGATTGCAAGAAATTCAATACTGTATCCGGGTGGTATTCACCAAATGGCGTGAAAATCCCTCAAAAGTCTCTAACTAAAATTTAGCAACTAAGTAGGAATCTGAGTAAGATTACTTATTTGGAAAAAATCATGTAAAAGAAGTAGGTACTCCCATAAGCGCTGTACTGACATTAATTCTGGGATAGGGTAGAGAGATATAAGAAGCCATAAAAAATAGCTTTGATTGTTTATTTCCAAAATCTCCTGGTAGTATGAGTTACTAATGGCGATAATACTGATTTTAAGATTAAGACCGATAGTAACCTTGACAGGTTTGAACACGATCACTTTAGTAGTTCCTGGAGAGAGAATCCTTAAAGTGGGAGGAGATGCAATAAGGATAAAATAATATAAGGTATAAATTTATTTTTCCACTTCAGAGATAGTTGCCGTTATTTAAATTCCGTACACTTATGCCTAAAAAGAGTTCTCCTAATTTGCCACGAAAGTTAGGATAAAAGGGCTACACAGGTAAAAATATTGTTTAGAATGCGAACTCAGGCACCGCACATGTATCACCCTTATCTAAATTATCATAACACATTTTAAAGTAATTGTCACATAATTATGTTTGTGCAATTATTTGGACACCTTTTCGACGTACATAGTTATCTGAGGTGCACAAAATCACAGCAGTAATGATCATCTGGCACTGTAAATCAACGAACATAGCACATTAATGCGACTATACCGCCAGGCATCCCATACAACAGGAGTGGGGGATGTGTACCAAATAAAATAATCCTCCTCCAGGTGTACTGAGCTCCAGCATGTCCTCGTGGCGTTCATATACACGACACATATCTGTATCAGGTAGCAAGATAATTCCGTTCACATGGTGAAATGAACACGTTGCAAAGGAAATCCCGAAACATACAGGCATATCCTCCGTACGGAGTAAGGATAAGCAAACAAGCAGCACACACATACGACCGACGTACTTCCGTCGAACGTACGACATTCTTTATGCGTTTTATGAACGTTTATATCTGTAGCGGGGTCCTTCCAGCAACAAAAAGGCATCCTTACTTCCTACTTACTGTGAATTAACGAAGGGCATTCAAGCCAAGACGGGGAGATCAACGTGTTACCTACGGTGGGGCTACTGTGGGATTCCAAGACAATCAAGAACTAAACGAATAGAGTCAAGCATTTCCGCACAGGTAATAAATTTCAATTTTTCTCTCTTTGTTTTCCGTTGGATGATACCGAGGGTGTGCGGGTTAATGCCGGAGCCGCAAATCGATTTTTTTTTTTTGTCCTGGAAACTGTGCAGAACGTCAATGGAGCAAATTCCAGTTCGCTGATTGTGCAAGACAATGGCTGAGCAGTTACTCTGTAATTCCGATGCGACGGTTTCAATCGGTCAATTTATTTTCTAGTCATGATTTTTAGATTACTGCTTCGGGAGGGCTTAAATTATTTGCTGTGGATTATCTTTGGTCGTGGGGCCACAGCGTTAATCCGCAGTGTTGCATGGGAGATGAAATTGCGAATTTCAAACATCAAAAATGATTGAAGTGAATGGTCGTTACGTCTAATTGCTTCAATTAGTCATCCAGTAGAACCTTTTTTTTTGTTAACAGGGTGGGGCAGTGATGGAAGGTTTACACTAATCGACTGCACTATCCAAATCGATAAAACGAAATTGCAAGGAATATTGGTATATTTCTGAAAAATTCCAAAAAAAAACAAAAACCTTTAGCTGATATTTTGCTAGAATTTCAAAAAAAAGATAGATTTTGTTTTCCTACCAAGCCTTGAAAGAGGGATACTTATACTCAACAATTAATAAAAACGTGAGTAAACAATTTTCTATGTTTTAAGAGTCTACGTTAATACTGTGGGAAACTGACTTATTGTTATTACCCAGCTGCCATCACAAATATCACATTTTTGCGACCTAGAAGACCTACTTATAGCTTATCCTACGGTTCCAAGCCTTCTTTAAAAACCCAGCACAGCTGTATAATGGCTCTTCTCGGTTCTCGGCCCTTTTTCAGGCTTTCCAGATTATAGTTCTATCAAGGAGTGATATCCTGATCGCCTACTCTCCGAAATATCTCATTTATGGTTCATGTTATTCAAATTCAAATCCGTTCTCCTGATAGGTGCGACATTAAAACTGTCCACTTTCCATGTCCCAACATAGCACACATCCTGATCCTGGTCTCCTCTGCTACTTTTAAGAAGCTAAGCGTCCCCATATAATCCCTTGACCACGCCTTGGTGGAACCAAGGCCCTTGCAGAAGGGATACAACTAAATCTATATCCTTCATTGCTGCTGATGTCTCTCCACAGGTTCGCCAGGATCTTCTGGCAAATATCATCTACTACACTTTTTGAAGTTATGTTTTGATAAAATGTATAAGTGCTATAACAGTTTCTACGAACGTTGTGGTCCCTACGTCTTACAGATAAAATTAGTACAGAAAATGAAATTTTGTCCGTGATCAGAACTGTACGAATATAGAGTATACTCCCATATTTTCGTTTGGTTTACTTTGGTTTTGATTCAGAGCTTTTAAGAGGATTATAAACACTTTCACGAAATTCTTTAATCAACCTTTTTTCCTTTTATCTTCTCAGTAAATCCTGGGTTTCTGCTAATTGCACTAACAAAAGAAATATATAATTATTAACTCTCTAACTCTATAATTATAAAAATTATAATTATAGAGTTCCGCTTTATTAAATGTTTCGTCCTTAAGTATAAATTCCCAGCATTTAGAAGTACTTAAAGTAACTGAAGTGGAGATCCTGAGTAAAGAAATCGTCAAAACTCCTCTACTCTTGCAAAAACAATTAGGCAGCAAAATTTGGGACTTTAATTCGATGACAGGCATATTATTTTGTACGTTCCAGGGATTACTTAATGAGGTTTAGAACCCACAAACACACTTACTTAACACAACTTCTCATTTTTTCTACTGGAAGGCAATTTCGTTAGAGAATTGCTAAAGATATCCACATCCCACATGTACTACAGTTTTCCGCCCTTCTTCGAAAATATAACAGAGTGTTAAGTTCACCCTACGGCAAGTTTAAGAATTCTGTTTGTATATGCCAGACATGTTAAGTACTCGTCCTGTTTGCATATTTTCCTCAAATGAAGTCTTGAAAAGAAGGAAAACGTTTTTTTTCCTCCCCTGTACAATTTCTCGTTACCATGGCCAAAGGAAAAATGAGTGTACACACCATACCTACTCCCTGTTAATTTGGTGTATGCAGTCATTTTAGGTTTGTCACTTATTCAAATTAAGTGAAAATTGAAAATTCTTACATGTGGCTAACGAAAAGAGTAGAAAATATGGCACCTGTTAGCAATTCAGAATGGTACAGATACCTTTATGCCCCGTAGAATTTAATAAAAGAGGTGCGGCGTCGAACAAATTTCCTAACATTGTTACAAAGGAGGATTCTAACTTGTATGCGTAAGCATTTTAATTTTAGCGAGTTTTCTGCGTGGATATGAAGGATATTTATTATCAGCCGTAGAGGCTTTGAGTTCCTTTCTGGGACATATTAAAAAATGTTAAGGAAAATTTAATAAAATTTAAATTGGAAATACTTTTAAAAATTACAATATGATTTGCTTTCACTGGAACCAGAATCACAATATCATTACGAAAGTTATTCAAAGGAATTGCGTTCAACTACCAGCGAAATTTAAAATCTTCTCCAACTTCCATCCTGAACACCGTAAAGTAATCTTCTACCAGCTGACTATATAAAAACATCCTATTATGCAGCAATGAATACTTTGCTTTGTTGTGTAACATCTTCTGCACAGCATCTATTTAATGCTCTAAGGGCTCTTTGATCTCTTCTAGAGTCATAACTCCTTAAGGATGTGTTGCCATGATAAGCTCCAATGAAGCTACTAAATCAGGAGCACAAGACAGCTTTCTGCCGTCTTCCAGTACTCTACTCATTCAAGCACAATAAAGTTCAAATTTCCTCTGTGTAATTGAAGTTCAAAAAGAAACTAAACATCTATGAGAAAGAGCTGGAGCTGCATATGAAACGTCTATATATGGATGGCTCCTTTGGGTTTGAGTACAATGTATTCACTGATCCTGTGTGAGATAGCGTTTGTTTCCGCCATTCACCAGTTCTCTTAAGTAGTTTCAGGCCAACCTTCCGTAGATGATAAACTTTGTGTTTTCCATTAAAATGTAAATGTGTTTGCCTGAGGATCAATTCTTACAATGGAAATGTCGAATGGTGAAGAATTTAATCAGTTGGAAATTGGCAGATATTTTTATCTCGTAGTAGACTTTTAAAGCTATTTTCATTTCAAATAACAGTAATTAGTATCCTATTAGCTTTAGAGTTAGATACAGTTTAAAGTGCTAAACATAGAGAGCGCAAGCCCAGTGTTTTTACTTGTAAATATTTTACTAGCACTGATATTGGTTATTGAAGAAATATTGGGTGTGTGCAAAAGTCTTTTCGGTTTTTCAAAGTGGTTTTTTCGGGGACTCTTAATCACAAATCCTTGGTAGGTAGCGGTAGCGCAGGTAGCGTTTTGGAAATTCCGTTGTCTTGACTATAAAAACAAATCACTGTTACATATGCATTTTAATTTTCAAGTAAAGGTGACACGATAAACCTGGAAGCCGACAAGGTGCATATTAGACATTGTTTACTATATGAATTTGATCTTGGACACAGCGCAGCGGAGGCACATCAAAATATAAACAGAATTTATGGAGAAAACATGCTAACAGAACTAGCAGAACAGTGGTTTCAGCGTTTTCGTAATGGAGAACGACAGCTTGAAGATCAGCCACGGTCAGGACGGCCCAAGGAAATGACAGATGATGATTTATTGGAAGCAATACAGGGGGACGACAGGGTCACTGTTACAGAATTATCGGAGAGGTTTCAAGTCCACAGAACCACTATTGAAAGAAGAATCCATGCCCTAGGTTATGTGGTAAAGTTGGATGCTTGGGTACCCCACGAACTTTCTCAAAGGAACAAGAAGGATGCTGTGTTTTCCATCTTGCTTGTCAGACTAATGAAGGATTTCTCCGATGGATGGTTACTGGGGACGAAAAGTGGGTCGGAACAGTCTTGTACGAGAACGTGAAACGGCGCCGGACAGTTTGCAAGAAAGGTGAACCATCAGCATCCACTTCAAATGGAGGCTTACATCCACGGAAAGTTTTGTTGTCCGTTTGGTGGGATTCTCGAGGAGTTATTTATTGGGAGCTTCTGGAACCAAACCAAACTTTAACTGCGGACTTGTACTGTCAGCAATTGGAGAGGCTTCAACAAGAAATACGTAATAAGCGTCCTGCATTAGCCAATGGTCATGGAGTCATCTTTCACCATAACAATGCAAGCCACACACAGCTGCAGTTACCCAGCGCAAATTAACGGAGATTGGCTGGCAACTTTTATTCCATCCACCATATTCACCCGATCTTGCACCAACTGATTATCACTTGTTTCGGTCCCTGGACAACTACCTGCAAGGAAAGGAATACAATACTGAAAACGATCGTCGTGCGGGACTAGCAAACTTTTTCGAGGGTAAGGGGGAGGACTTCTGCAAGAGGGGGATACAGAAACTTCCAGAACGTTGGAGACAAGTCATAGATAATAATTGTGATTATGTTTTAGATTAAGTGCAAATAAATAAGTATTAGAAAAACAGATAAATTGTTTCATTTAAAACCGAAAAAACTTTTGCACACACCCAATACTTTAATTTAATTTATAATAGATGATAATACTACACATCACTATTACTTAGTGAATTAACAATTTAGTACAATTTAAGCAAAAATATGTTTTAGGGAAATGAAAATCAGGCATCAATTTCCCAGAGACCTTAAGGATATCCAGGTATACCATAAAGTGTCAAGTGGAAGATGAGTTCATTTATAAATCGCAGGCAATCATTGTATAACAGTTGAACATATAAGACGCTATTGTAGAGATTGTTGATAATCAACAAGGAAGTTTAGATTTTTGAGACTTGCCACCGCTGATACGATGAGGAATATTTTTTGAGTGGTGGAAGGTTAATGTGAAGGGTAGCATTTTACTATCAACGCAAGAAAGACAAGAATATTAATTTTCTCCAGGAGAAGGAAGGTTCGGGATTTTTAACCACTTACATACGCTCTTCAAATCTGAGATCAATATTTCTGAGGAGGTGAAATATCTTCGCATTTACCTATATTCGAAGTTGATATAGAAATATAATGTTACAGAAAAGACCAGAAAAGCAAGGATGGTGTTGGCTTCTTCTACACTGATCATGTCCAGATCAACACACTGAACACATACTACATACAAAAAGTTTTAAGCATCGAGCGGGAAACATTCAGAAGGTTGGTTTCACTGACCATTGAGCACGAAAACTTTAGATATCATCACTTGAAGATGGGAACTCTAGAAGGTGATACATTAAAATTGAAACTGAGGTCTGGCCTTGATGAGGAGGAAGACGACTGTCACGGCTGCTCTACGGGTAGACATAGAGGAATCATCAACGAGAGATCCACACTTATTATATACAAAAAGAAAAAATGGTCAAATAGCCACCTCGTATTCAAGAATTTCAGCATTGATTTAGTAGTGTTCCCTCCTTACCTCGACCTTTGCCATTTTAGCGACTTTTGAAAGCGAGTTTTTGAAAGCTTACCGTTGTGAACTTTCACCTCTATATGATTATTTCTATATGGAAGATTCATATCATTTTGTGTTTTTGCTATCAAGAAATAAACTCACCATAATCACTCTTTTACGATTTGTTCTGAGCGTCACAGGAAATTTCCTAAGCTTTCGCAGCAATTTCAATAAAAAGTATATAAAAATAAATAAAAATGTAAAAAGTAAGCAGACGATTGGATTTTCTGTCAATAAGTCTAAATGTCGCCTTCAAGTCAATCCAAAGTTTCATTTATTTCAGGAAGATTTCTATTGCTGTTCATGGAACATAATAATAAACCTTCAGTTGAAACTTATAAACTTATGTAATTTTCATAAATAGTTTCAACACAGGTTGAGGACTAGGATCTACAGAAAAATCGGACACAAAATTTTGTAACTTATGTAGGAACGATTTGAGGAAAAAACTAGACACACGTCTGATCACTTACTGAGTTTATTGCGGAATGCCAGTTATCATCAGTATTGACAATATCGAAGGCAACAGTGATTGCCGAAAACAATGGGGATATGGCAGTGGCTTGCAAAATATGCATGACAAATTCCAAAAGATGCCTACACTTACATATTCAAAGGCCCAGAGGAATTAATTAGGCTTAGGAATTAATTTCAATTTTTCCATTCGTGAAACTAAACTAACATAATCCGCAATAATGGTATATCTACGAAATCTGAACCAACAAAATATCCTAATGCTTAAGTATCTTGGTAATCCACCCCAGACGTGACTTTGTATAAAGCTTGTGATAATACTAGCAAAATTTTTACTTATAAAACGGAATGAAATCACCCCATTTTGCTTAAAAAATGGTAACGGGCATGAAAGTATTTCTATCAAAGGTTCACCTAATTTTCAATTAAGTACGCTCCGAAATAATAACAGAAACCGTCCGAAATAAGCTCATTTCCAGAAGCTAAATAGAACATGATACTTGTGTCGTATTAACATTCACAAAGGCAAATATAATTTTTGGGCTATTTTAAGGAATTTAATTTTTAATTAAGCATAAAACGGAGCAAATTTAATAAATGCCAGAACTAAAACCAGCAAACCAGAAAGGAGTATAACCATGTTGCCCTATCTCCTTTAGGATTGTCAACAAGCCGAATAGTTGTCCGAAATTTTGAAGCACATTACACATCAGATGGTGTCATTTGTTGGAATCCTAATGAGGGGAAATGAAATGAATTGGACCTGATATTTAGCCAAGAGGAAACCTAACTTGTACACCACGACTTTTGTTGGATTTCAAAAGTAATCCGCCCTGAAGCGGGGCAGTAAAAATGTTTTGTCCTGTGATGAAGAGGTACCAGCTCACCAGGAGGGTTTGCTTGTTAGGTGCCTTAAATTTACACACACACACACATACACACAATGGATGATGGCAAAGGATACGGGTGCCTAAAAGGTGAATGTAATGTAAAGACATCCGACCATAAAGGAAGGTATTACAAAATTTTCTATTATTCTGAAATCTCCTAATGTTCGACCCAAATCAGCAAAGGCCGAAACCTAATGTAACAACGGGAGGTGGCAATAAAAGTGAATTAAACCATCTCCAAAATCACTGAAGCGAGATGATATGATTTCAAAGGCCATTTATTCTGTCCAAGTGTCCTCTATATGGTTGTGGTTTCCTCCCTCACTATGTATCTGCCGACTGCCGAGCAATTTTAGTCCGATAGGACATTGTTCAAATCCAGGCAGTAGCTGCTCCGATTAGATATGTGTGGATGATTGAACTTGCAAACTTTCCGAAACTTTCAGACTTTAATTTTCCCCTTATCTGGTTCCTGGTTTTGTTGGGGTTATGCATCATAACGTCTCGCACTTTTTACGCTCGTCACAAACCACCAGAACTGGTTTAAATTCTCATTAGAAGGCCAATGGCAGAGTGGAGTGGTCTAGTCAGGCGAAATATCGTGTCAGTAGCACTCATGCACTTAACTATGCCGGGTAATTCGATAATATTAAAGTTTTGAAACTCCATTAAATAAACGGAGGCGACAAGAGTACTCCAGTACCACTGTTCCAGGATAACATTTTGCGAATGCGTTTGTACTGAAATTAAACACTTCCGGTAGAGCTGTACGAACAACGTACAACGAACGACGAAGATGTCCAGCTCCACAGTGTTGTGGCTCTTGTTGACAGAACACTCACTGAGCACCACATTGGCAAACACTTGTGCAATATGAGGGACGATTCAGCAAATACGTCTCCTTTTGGTTACAGGTACGGGGGTGGAAAGGACACAACTTATTCAAACACTTGCATCAATTATTGAGAGGCGTCTTATGATCTGGGATCCAAAGGATAGGAAGCAATTTTCACTTAACATAATGAGATGTCACTTCAGAGAAGGAGGAGCACCAATCTTGAGTGGAGTGTAAACTTGGCCTTTTAAAAACGTTTGAAATTATATGGGCTTTCGTTAATGTATATAGAAAATATGAGGTCAAAGTTTCATCTTAGAATGGCGGGTAAAGTAGAAATTCTGTGCCGTAGAAAATTGTTTTAAGTTTGCATAAGAAGAACTTGAAGATTCAAAGTTCTTTAAATTTAAATTTTCAGATTGTTGCCGTGAGGATATTTTATTTTGGATTTTTTTT
>QYTT01090476.1:37200-48258 GCA_006980735.1 Dasypogon diadema
TATGAGGTCAAAGTTTCATCTTAGAATGGCGGGTAAAGTAGAAATTCTGTGCCGTAGAAAATTGTTTTAAGTTTGCATAAGAAGAACTTGAAGATTCAAAGTTCTTTAAATTTAAATTTTCAGATTGTTGCCGTGAGGATATTTTATTTTGGATTTTTTTTTCTTTGTATTTTCAAACACAATACAAGTGCTAAGAGCAGTTTTCTGAAAGGACGTGTAGAAGCGATAGAGAATATGCTCTGTTAATATACTACGAAGCCTGGTGGAAAGCGTCACTTGGTATGATTTTTCGCCGTCAATGTCTGTCGGAAACCACACACCTACGTTTTCCCATAAGTTTCTGCGCGTACTCATTTTACAAAGGGGGTTTTTACATCTCCAGTCATTATGTTCGATATTGTAGAATTCTTTATTAATTTTATATTAGGTCTATCGAAAAGGAGACATATAAATAAAATGTGATTAAAAACATTAACCCACTCTGGTGATCATGCGGGCTGAGGCGCACATATACACGTATTTCTCCCTTGATGGCGTGGGTTCGAAGCCCGCAGAGGACACGGCGATTTATCTGGGCATTCGTGGTTGAGGCAATTCTGCTGACAAGAATTGCATTTGTGAAGCCACTGGGATGTTGCACAGTAATAATTTCATGCAAAAAATTATGGTTCACTTGCAACATTTGTCAGGTTAAAATTTCCCAATTTTCCTTTCCCTAATTTCCTTCCATTTAAGCTGTGCTGTGTGTATCATAGGGTTGTCCCCTGAGTTTAGGCAATACCTTTAAAAAAATTAATTTTTTATATACTGATCCTTATTACTAATGAATCCATGCCATCTTTCAGGTAGGAAATCCTTTTAGTCAGTTTCACCTTGAGAACTTGTAGGCAAATCCCAAACTACGAATATGATCTGATATCGTCTGCTGTGCAGCACTCAGTTTTTCTGCTATGACTGCGGATATTTTAAACAGGTTGATCTTCAATATCCATAACCCTATCATCAATAACTGAAGGTTGCGCACTCCTAGGTTCATTATGAAGGTCAAAACTCCCTGCTCCGAATCCGTCAAACCACCAACTAACTGCATGTTTACCTACAGCGTTCTCTCTCAAAGCTGCATACAAATTTTTATTCGAGACTGGTACAGAATTTCGTATAGCATGCAATGCCTTAGATGTTCCTTATCTACCGAAATCTTTTTTGTATAGCTATCACAAAATAACTAACGATGTACGGGTGGAAGTCACTGTATTTATAGTGCATCTAAGATGGATAATGGACATCTGCTAGAACATAATCCTGATATATCCTTTTAATTTTATGACACCGCAATTAACAAAAATTAGTTTTCCGACAGAACTTTCCGGTAGACCCAAGACAGACCCGGGGTTAAGAAGGCCTTATTGCTATTTGTGTAGCCATTCTTTTTCAGAAGCTATACATACGATATGCGATATATCTTCTGGGTTCTTTAATGCTTTAATATTATGACCTTTACGTAGATCTCGTAACTCTTAGAGTTGAATGTATGCAATTATGTATCGAGGATTAGAAATCACAATAAATTATTAACCTCTTACTGTCATTCTGTTTACTACAGAGAACTCATTCATCATAAATTTAACCACCGAGAAAACTTTCTAAAATGCTCGTGACAGAGAGAGAGTCTGATCATTTGTAATCTTCCGAAAATTATTAAAAAGGACCACTTGACACAACACATTAATCACATTCCACTAATAAAAATGAGTCCAATCCCACCAGCGTTTTAAGATCATCATCGTAATTGACCTAAACCATAAACAAAATATGAAAAGAGTTGAGGAGTAATTTAAGAGTAAATAGGGCGGGGGGTCAGCAAACAGTCGGCTAAATTAAAACTCCAAATTACCATTTTAGCCGTGGACACTTTACGTGGAAAAACCAATAAACCAAACCGTAAACAAGGTGAGAAAGATTTACAGTCCCTTTAGAACGCTATTCAGAAATGCATTTTATTCAGGCGATTTCCCTCTTCTCGCATGGTATAACCACCGACCGACCCAGTTGCTGGACTTCATAAAACGAGATTATCGTCCATTTTTCATCCCCCAGAGTTATTTATGATTGCTGCATGAGAATTTTTGGCCTCGTAGCTTCTTCGTTAGTAAAGTCAGCTTTTCAAAGTTAAGTGAATGCCTTAATAATTACGAGTGCTAAGAGGATTTTACTTTCATCTACATACAGGATATAATAGATATGGGTTTTGGAATTTGAGTTGTGGGGAGGATGCTGAATCAACTTAAGCCATTCGTCCATGGGAGGAGTTGTGTAAGGGGTTAAGTAATTCTCTCAAACCTCCCCATAGCGTAATCATGCATTCATTACATAATGTGTATGTCGGTGTTTTTATACATCATATTGTTTTATGATGTAATTAAAACTTATTTGAATTGTTAAAATCATTTAGCAGTTAGGGTTGGAGATTTAAGTTAAAAATTTTCCACTAAATCAAGCGCAAAAGAAGGATTTATTGCAGCATTAGGATATTGGTGGCAGTTATGGAACCCAATTCCTACCGTCATTTACAAATGATTTGGTTGGTATTATACACAACTAAATAGCCAGTAGAAAATATTGCATGTAAGAACAATTAAGTGGTTCGGATTCCACGGGAATTGAAAGCCTAGAACGTGTTACTTCTTGTGAGAATCCCATAGTTTGCTCCCTACGATAGGAGTTTTCAAGTCGAGTTTTTTCCTTTTTGTGAAGTTTCCCAGGTTCATTTACGGTTAAAGTCCAATTGTGTACAGTGGTTAAGGCGTTTTGTATATTCCTCACCTATAATACAATTACTAGGGCGACTATACCTCTCTTGATGGCCGCCTTTTCAATAGCACAGAAAAGGATATTGTCAAAACCCTGTTCTAGGGAAGATGCAGAAGACGGTTTCAATTGCTGCTTTTTCGATAGATATTCTATTTCCTCACAGGATTCTTCTTGAATTTATGTTTAATCCACGCTCATTAGTTCACGGTAGGAACACTTATCGATGAATTTGGCACCTCTAATCTCTTCCCGCCTTTGGGGGTATCTTTTTATGATGCTCCTGGGAGATGAAACATCCTTGTCGTGAGAGTAGTCCTGGTTTTTGAAATTGTTAGAATCAGCCCCCTATTGACCCAGAAGTCCTGTCCGCCTTATGATTTTCTCCTTTCTTAGCCACCTTCTTTCTTTTAGTTTTCTCATATGGAGGTGATGCAGAGAAGTGCGAGCGCTTTTTATAGGACCGCAGTTCGTTTGATAATTGCGAATTGTTCCGTTCTGCAAATCCAGGATCTGGAAAATCTAGTCTCATTTGCGATTCGTCCACAATATTAGAAGTCAGTTGTCCCGCTTCTATTGTTGGCATGATTAGAGGGGTGCTATCCTTCTCATTTGTTTACATTAAAAAAACCCCTTGTGCTCCATATGGCAGAGATCCGAAGGTTAAATTAAAACCGATGGTTGCCTGGTATTTACCATTCACATATTAGGGACCCTAATATGTGAACGCAGTATTTGGCGTGTTTTGTCCCACATTATTTGGCATATCTGGTTTGGAACTTCTTATTGGTTATTCGGGACTGCTCTGATACCGACTGATCGTACAGGGTTTTCCATTATTTCACCAGCATGGTAGCTGGCACCAAAGTACCAAATGTACCGTGATTAGTTCATTTTACTTCTGATTAGAGGTATGAGCTTATTGAGCGATATGGTTTAGGTTGGGCACCTGAGCACCCTTCTTTCCTCTCTTTTAGGTATGGACATCATATTCACACCTCACCAAGTCTTAGGGATATGTTCAAGACCATAATTGGCCTCAAATATTTTGACCAATGTTGGTGTCAGTTCTTGCAACCATTGTTGTAGTAGAGCGGGGAGGATTTCATCCCCTCTTGGCAATTTGTATGCTTTGAATGAGTTTACATCCACTTAATTTTTCTTTCCGAGAAAAAGCGGTCTGAAAGACCTCTGACCGAGATATTCTTAGCAGAAATTGAGCCCGGATGGTGGACCTTCAGTAAAAGCTGGTAATCCTACAACCGATATACCATTTGTTATGATTTTTGCCAGTACTTGTGGAAAACGAACTAAAGTAGGCTAGTTCTGAACATTCTCAGAAGCTTTCCCAAGATATTGGCCTTGGGGCCAGATCGTTCAGTAGGTTGGACCATGAACAGTAACTGTTCACTCCTCAAATATGTCCAACGAAACAAATGAATTGTAATAAGCTTCAGAACTTCATAACCTATCCTACGCTACTTAACTTTTATACAAAATAATCTGTGCACATGTACACAGGAACATATTAATGCAGTACAAATGCACAAATTTCCGAGGCAATTTCCTCAGAACAAATTAATATCATCCGCCTTTTAGCGTGGGAGTAAACTTTGACTCCATAAACAACATTTTCGGATGGCAATCATCTAAAGTTGCGGACATATATTTTACCCTTCTCCCTGAAGTGTAACTCTTTGCCGTTAATAAACAACCTTAAAGAAAACAAGCTCAAGTACCTGTACATTTCTTGGACATGTTTCCATGTTCTGTAAAATTTATGAATTTCCTTCTATTCTCCCCCCCGTGGGGAGGTATTATTTCGTCTCTTAATGTGGAACAGATGGTCACACTGAATCGCTGAGAAAGAACAATTTCGCTTGTAAGGCGTGTTAGGATCCCTTAGTGGTACCAGAAATAGCTTTCGAAATATAGGTGGTACCATATGGAATTTATTTATTATTTGACTTATTCGAAGAATAATGTTTTACCGTATGGCTTGTGTTTTATTGCAATAATTTAACAAAACATTTCTGCAAGTCTGAACAAAACTTTAGACATTAATAAGAAAACTCCCTTAAAATTATTTTGTATCTTCGCAAAGTTTTCCCCAAGGGTTACGATTTGATAACGTTCTGCTATATCCCTTTTAAACTTTGGTTGAAACATTTGTGTTTACTTTTATTTTACATATGTATGCTGTCAAAAGGTGATTACGTTCGTATGATAAGTTGGATACAAAAAGTTACTTATTAACTTCGCGTTTGGAAGTTATTGTAAGGGATCTGATTTTTCGAATCGAAAGTTTCGACATATCTCCATGTTTCGAGGTCCCTAGAGTTCGAATCGTTCGTGAACTTTTTTTCATCTCGAATATCTCGTGAACATAAAGTTATATCGACTCCGGACCAATTTCATTCGGCGCATAATTGCATAATAAACACCTGATAAGATTTGCAAAAAATGTGAACTACCGGTTTTTTTTATAACAATTAAACTTTCAAAAGCAAGACAAAATGTCAAGGTGCGAAGTTGGCAGTGTGGGTAAACCAGTCGCACCCAGTTTATTTTCGACTGTATTTCAGCATTTTTAGAAAAAGGTAGGTTCAGAACACGCGTCAACCCGCTCGGCCACCAGCCGATATTGTCCATGCCAAACCTCTTTAATGCTTCAGTCGGTGTCACCCTCATAATTTAATTTTCGACACAAATGAGCAATTCCCTCTTATTTTGGACTCATTTAGATTTATAGAATGTCAACGGCCATACTTTTTGTAAAATCAGGAAGGTGTTATTATGTACTTGTGTCTAAATGTTGCAGGTAAGTAATAAAACAGATGCAGTTGTTAAATGTCATCCGCACTCCACGCGAGCAAAAGCTGTCCAATCTGACCATACGTAAATTGTAATATTTTCTTCTGAATATAGTTCTCAATAAGCCCAATTGGTCTGGCTAGATAATAACTGAATACCATTCGCACAGAGATAAACGTTTAAGTCAACAACAGCTTTAGAAAGATCAATATAAACAAATAAATAAATAAAATAACATCGGTTCTAGTATTGATCCTTGGAGGAATCCAGAAGAAGTTAATATCAGACTTCATCCCTTTGACCTACTAATAGCCGCGGCACAAACAACTTTTAATTAGCGAAACGGTGGATGATCAAAAATAAACTGAAATGATTGAGAGAGCTTTTGAGATGCCTTGAGATTGCTTTGATCTAGAAGCGCGAAGCACAGAAAAAATCTTGTTATAAGAGTAACCTTATACCCAAACATACTTTTCAATCTTTAGTTTCACAGCTATTAAAAGGACGAAAGCCACATACTAAATCTGTAAGTAAACTATTAATCTGAAGATAATCAAGAATTTGTTTATACTTATATAAAATTCTCTAAAGGTTTGCTAGGGAGGAAGCAAAAAATGCTGGTTGGCCGAAATCAGAAAGAGTGGCTCTTTGCGGTATAGGTATAATAGTTGCAGTCGTCCATGCTCTCGGAACATTTAGTGAAATAATAACTAAAGAAACTGAGGTGGTAAATCATCATGTGTGGTTTCCTCAGAATTAGTTAAAAAATTGTTAACATTGATTGCCACTTCACCGATATATGGGTGATACTTGAAAGCTCTCTCACGCCAAAATGCATTTTAACGCGTAATTCTCTCACAAAAGCTTTTAGGCTAATTATATGGTTTGTTGTTCCTCTCCAAGCTTTTTGCTTATGTTGCATCAGCATCGAGAAATTTTACTGAATCTACTATTCCAGGTTCTCACCTCAACCACAACTAACTAGGGCCTCCAAGAAGATCACCTTTCAGCACTGGGGTGGGGGAACTGCAATAATAAGAAAGATACTTTGAACCCGATTTTCCTAAAAGTGGAAGCCACACAAAAAAGGTAATTCCCCTAAAACATTCGACATGATACAACATTTATTCGTTGCTTTTCCCAAGTACTCGAAATCAACCGTAAATTGCATGCAACTAAAAGCCACTAAATGATACAATTCTCCAGTAATTAGCAATACGTGTTTCCGTATTCGAGAGGGAGTTTTGTTTAGAAAAATTCCCGAGCAAAATCAAGGTAAAAATGCTTTTGCAGCGAGATAGCTTTTTATCATGATCCACATGGCCAGTCACCGGTGAACAGTCTCGAGTGTGTTAATCAGTATTTGAAGTTGCAACACTAGTTCCATCATGTGCGGCTGAAGACCCTGGCCCTGAAGGATTCTATCAAACCATCAGTACATAGTCTGAAAAGTAAGCGTATTCAATTCGAGAGAGATTCAATCAGGTAAACCTGTGCAGAATTTCAAATGTAAAAAGGAACACGTATAACATAAAAGAAATTCGGACTCAAAGTTATTTTAAATGTTCGCGGAAATTTTTTACACACCTGTTCCTTCAGTTTTCTTTGTGCAATAGAATTCACAAGAATATTTCAGAGCCAGATCCACATGTCGCCGATTCCATTTATTTAACAGCGGAATTGTTTTTCCTTAAGGCAAAATATATTCTCAAGAAGTCGTCACCAGTAAGAAGTTACGACGACAAAAGTTGCGACTGCCACTGTTTGTTTGCTTGGGCATGTATTCCAAAATAAACATAGCCTTCCGCTATCTTTTCGAATTCAATATTGCTCCTCGGAAAATATGTGTTCTCAAGTTTTATTAAAATTTCCCTCTTAGTCTGAAAAAGTTCAAAAAGATCTCAAACTTATTATTGTTATTTTTCTTTGTTTGCCTTCTGGGTTAAGGGAAATTATGTTATTTCAATTTTTCCTACTTTCTTTATATCTGCCTGAAAATGAAGTCGTCCCCAGTTATTCGGTTTATTTCTGAAAAAGATGACAAGGAAAGTTCAATTACTTAAAAAGCAATTTTCCGTTTCCCCTAATAGTCAATGGTTATTTTTGAACATACCTGGGACGGACATGAGTAGTAGTACACCATTTTTAATTGCTCTATGCTAGCCAAGGTGACAGCAATCTTCAAAAGAGCAAAACCTGACGGTTTACCCAATCTCGAAAATTCGAACAAAAACAATCATTTTTACGGTGGGAGTCAGAGAAACTTTTACTGAAGTTTTACTGAAATTCGTGAAAAAATATGAAAAAGTTTCCTTTAAACTTTTTCACTGGAATTTTCCGGGTTTCAATCGAAATCTATGTCAGTTGGAATATTCGTTTCAATCGTGGGACTTGGGTAAATGTCACGTTCTGTAGAGTATATACCTTTGTACATGGCAGTGGTATATTACTTGGGGAGTTTCTATCTTATTCAGATGAAATTAAAAATTTCCGAAGCAATCACAAGTCTACATTTTACTGGCCAAGACGTTACTGTGGAATCATAATAGGTACACCATTATAAAAAGCAAATTTTGTGTGAATTCAAATCTAATAAAAGAAATCCAATAAAAGTCTTTTGGATCATTAGAAATCAATTCAATTCGTTTAGATGCCACAAACCTTCCAGGCTCTAGAGGTTACGATTTGCTCTGGACAAACAGGTTTAGAATACCTTCGCGGTGTATTTTGCTTATTGTAAAAGCAAACTAAAATCATTCAATTCAGGGGAGGGTTCAATATACTATTACACGATAGTCATATAGGAAGTGTGGACCGTGTTAACCCCCATATCATCCAAAAAAGCCCTTCGACAGCATCTACCTTTCTTCGTTGGCATAGAGAAAAAACCTAATGAATAGTGACACAAAAGACATTAGTGTAAATGATGAAAGTGTATTTAGCATTTAAGTGTAGGGGGTCCGTTTAGAGAATGAACGAAAGACTTCCATCGGAATAACACATCGGTTTGAATCTCAAGAAGAATCAATGAGCTGACAATCCGGGAATCCAGCCACCGACGTCATATGGAGGTTATAAAAAAACTGAAAAAGAGAATACGATAAGAACGCAACTATATAATGTGAGTAAGACATCCCAAAGTCAGAAATTCTCAAAGAATTGATTAAGATGTGAATCCTGAAATCCTCAATGAAAGCATAGATTTGATTCCTTATTGTTTGAACTAAATATGATGCCCTCCGAATTGTTTCCAAGTAATCTATCGAGAAGGGATAATAAAAAGCTTTGGACTCCTCCGTTGTGCTGACATGGTTAGGTATGTTAAAAAGATATAAAAGAGGATACGAAGTGTCATACGATCTCAGCTTCCAAGGAATACTTCAGGTCTGCATGATAGGATGCTTCTATTCCCCCCCTGAGATGAGAACACAAGATCTACTTTGACGAGGAGCATCAGATTATGGTCAAAGACAGAATAGAAAACCAAAAGGAAATATATGAAAAGATCTACCGAAAACATGAAGTTAGAATCCCACAGAGTGCATAAAGTGTCAATACGTATCTGCCGCCATTATAAAAGAGAAATGTTGAGAAAATGGATAAAGAAATGGAATAGAAATGAAAGATAGGGGTCGAAGGAAGGAGTCCAAATTTTTCTTTGAGAGCACAGATAGCCTAGCAAAAGGCTTTCATAATAAATCCAATAAAATAAGAACTGAAAGCTAATTGCAAACATCCATAGCATCCTTCTAAAGTTCAGTCCAGTGAACTTTAACGAACAAATTCCAGTAGCCGCTAGTGTTTGGAGCGAATTAATTATAGATGGCGGTGTGAATCTTTGAGGTGCCCTAGACACTTTGACCACAGAATACAGACTAAATCAGAAGTCTCGTAAGGAATAATAGATTTTCTCGTATTTCAATCATCACTTTCTGGAAAATCTTTCCCATCATTAGTCATCCGGCAGACTTAGATGGTTCGGTCATGGACCCATGGGTCCAGAATGAAAATCCTCTGAATGCCGAAATTTCATCTGTAGTGAAACGTCGATGAGAAACTGAAAGCTGGTAGATATTTTGTATTGGTCGTTTGATGGCGTGAAATAAAACCTTTGGGCGTTGCACTGATGGAAATATCTTCAACACTACATCATTTGAAGAGATGTTGTTGTGAAGGTTCCCATGGCACTGAAGGGTTACTAAAAACAATATTTTTCTTTTGGCATTTTTTCTATTTTTCCCGCCATTAAATTGAGATTAAATATTTAGTATTGTGTACAGTAGTTACATATGTATTACTTCAGTCTGGAAATTTTAATATTTAATGTATAAGCTGCAGAAAATTTACCACAAAGAAACCAAATTAATCGCTAATCTCTTCCTGTACTCTCGTAAGCTTTAGTGTAGATCTTGTTTTTTAACAACTTTCTGAGTAGAATTAAAATTGGTTTTGATGTCTTAGTTGAAGTCAAAATTAACAACGTGCAAATTATTCCTATGGCGTTTGTTCCCGAAATAGATTCTATCATAAGGAGCAAATTTCATTGGTCTTTAGTGCGTAAATGGCTTCCAATTATTTCAGGAAATTATAATTCTACAGCTTTCAGGACATGCAATTTGAAATTATCGTTAAGGGGAATTGCGGATAGGAGTGCCAATTTATATTTAAAATGAAATCCCCAAGCATATAGTGAAAATGTATTGCATAAAGGGTTAAGTCAACTACATACCCCCACATATGGGAGAAAGTTGCTCCAGTCATTAGTTTCAACATAACTACCTCATCCAGACCAGCTAGGGACCAAGTAACGAAGACAATTTGTGTGCGACACCTGCCCGCTAAGGTCGTTTGCTTATCAATGCTCGATAATGGCCCATAATCGTCCTCCTTTCACGTAACCGATCAACACAATCCTGAAACAATCTGTCGTAATGTGCTATTAAACAACATTGCAGGCTCCAGTATAGTAGTATAAATTTTTAAGACGACATAAAGGAGTATAAAAGGAACAGAGGCTTGCTTAACTTCCCCTAGAGGTGAGTGTATTTGAAGGCATTAGCCCTTGATTGTGACACACATGTAGACTTACAGTTAGTCATGATATTGCTTGAAATTTTGGAAGCTTTTGAACACTTTCTATTATTGTAGGGCTTTGTTGGAGCAAAGTACATTTTCTGAAATGTGGCAGATTTGAAGTTTTGCGTGAAAAGGATTTCCATTTCATGTTTGACTCTGAGGGGAGGTGTGACATTGATGAACCATCAAATGCTTTCATTACCACACTCAGGCTATGGAAATCACATTACTTTTGAGTAAAGATGAAGTGTATTAATTAGATACTTAGAAAGCAGGTGTTCTTTTGTCAGGTCCTGGGAAATCCTCCCATATTGGGATGCGAACTGAAACATGGGAAACTACAATGTTTCTTTGAATATC
>QYTT01090478.1:2071-15566 GCA_006980735.1 Dasypogon diadema
TAAGAAAAACTAAAGAAAAACTCCATAAAAGTGTTAACAAGAATTCAAGAAGGAGTCGATGAATCACAAACTTTCAGGCTTATTTTTGTTTTTGCAGTTGCTGCTGGCTATTTTCGTCTTAAATTTTTATCGACACAGGTATTAACATTTTCTTTCTCAGAATAGTAACCCGTAAATATTTCTGAAACGTTCATTGATTGTACAAATTTTGTTGGGATTATGTCGACTTGTCCAACTCACCCAGTTAACCCTTTTACTACCCGTGAGCCAATATATTGGCTTTTTTACAGGCTTAACTGTTATACGGGTACTAAGAGGGTTAAGTACGTGACTGTTATAAATTTTGACGTGAATGCGTCTTTAAAATTGGAACATGTATGAAAGTTTGAGTGTTACAAAAACCGTTACAATAAAGGATGATGTTTTGTCTTATAATTTCAAAACTATAATCTAGAAGTAACATCCAAGAAATAAATGTAGTGTTGTGTAGACAAAACTCATTTCACGAACAAAACTGTTATACTCAGCACTCAAATGGTTAAGAAGGAAAAAATGAAATTACATACTATGGGCCTTTCCGAATCCAAGTCTTTATCTTCGTCTTTGTCTACTTATAACAAATTGTGACGTCAGAAAATAAGCTTAGCTATTACAAAAGTTTGCAGAAATATAAGAAAATCGATATGAATTCGTTTGCTTTGATTTGTCAACTAACGTCAAAATGGAATCAAGTCAAATCAATATTTGGAGTCGTCGCGAAGTGATCCTTTGATTTAATTGTTATACAAAGCAAGTAATCCCGAGAAAATGATTGATAATGATTTAAAAATATTTCATTTGCTGTTTTTCGCCAATAAACCTACAGTTTTTGTATTTTTATCGTGGCAAAATCTGAATATTCTGCATTTCTCATAGCATAATCAATTTAAATGCGATGGAAAAAGTATAAAGCAAAAGTAAAATTGGTACATACCACTTTTGAGTGCAGATTTCAGCGGTATGCCATCTTCAGGTTACATGTTTCTATGATGGTAGCACATAACTCATTACAGTTAACTCAAAACAGGCTCTTAGAGCTGAATTGAATGGGGGAATTCCTATTGGGTGGGTGGGGAATCCTCTTTGGTTACATCTTGAAAACACGTAATTCAGCTAAAAAAATTGTTTCAGTCATTTAATTTAGAAAAGTAAGTTTAGCTGACTTCGTTCTTTCGCACATTAACAGAATCCACATATTTTGGTAATCGCTGAATTGAGTTCCGTCCTATTTTAGGGTCTTTTAAGCTAGGCTTATACAAGAAAATTCAACAATAGTGAAAATCCTTGGAATATTTCATATTTTTTGCAGGACGACATTTCCTACCACCTATAAAAATGGGCGAAACATTATATGTGATATTTGAATAAGAAAAATTACAAAGATGTAGTTTAAAATAAATTCACAATTTTGAGCCGTGATCAAGTGATCTAAAATTCTGTCGCGACGATTTGAACAGAAATCCTTAAAAAGAAAATAGTCGACTTGAGTTAAATGCAATTATCTTATCATAATATGTAATCTAATTTTTGAATTTACTGGTTTTGACTATACTAATGTAGGCCCCTAAACTTTTATAGCTATTTTTTCTCACTAAATAATTCCGAACAAATTAATATTCGATTGCGACTAGTTTCAATAAAAAATACCCTAGTAAAACTGAAGTCCAAAAATGATTATAATAAAATAAAACTCTCTAAAAACTCAGAAAAAGAACGAAAAATTCACTTCAAAAAATAGGAAAGAACTTTTTTGTGCAAAAAATAGCGAAATTACCGAAATTGGTAATGGTACAACTACAAAATAAATTACGTCTAAGTGCTTAACTATCCGAATTTTCCCCAGAGGAGCATCCTGGTGAGGAAACCATACTTTCCGTGGAATTACTTGATGCCACCGAATTATCAGTGTTTGTACCGATATCTGATATTGGAGCTTGACTAGCAGTCACAGTCTTTAACCATTGCGGAAAATTGAGTTCAGCTTTATCGGGTAATACGAGCAGTAAGTTCACGGAAACCAGAAGTGGGTACACCAATTTATTTTCGAATATCATGAGTGACACTTCTTCGTTCTTCTCCAAATTTAAGGTTCGAATGCCTGTCGTCTGTGAATGGATCACTTGACGTTGACTGTTTAGCGATGCTACTGTTACCCTGAAAAATAAAAAAATTGTTACAAATACGAGGAACTGAAAGTCTATTCTTGTTAATTATATAAATGCCTATGTTATCCATTTCCTAAAAAATGAGAGTGTGTTCAAAAATCGATTTGTTACGACTTTTGCAGTCATTCTTCCTAACGATTTTCTTACGATTTGGATGTGATGCAAAGCGCAGCCTTGACCGGAAAAAAACGAAAAGGGAAAGAGACTTCTGAAAAGTGCGATTTCTTTTCAACAACTTGCGAGTGATCGACACTTACCTGAAGTTTTTTTTGCAAAGCACTTTTCAGCGAATTTTATTTGTGATTTTATATTATCAAAACGCAATTTCCTTGCCAACGCAATATTAAGAAATACCCTATCTGAAAGTTAATGATATATCAAGTGGTACTTCACCATTGCCAAAGCATAAAATTTTTGTTTTTTTTGTTTTTTTAATATTATGAAAGGTGCATATGTGAAAAAATCCTTGTGCGATAATTGAAAGAGAATCAGAATCAGAATATGTAAAATAATAATAATAATAATGAGTTTCCCTTCTAGGCCAGAAGGCGCACTTTTTACAATCCTTAACTACAAAACGTATATTATTTTTTTCTTTTTCAGCTGCCTCTAAACGCAGATTCGATGTTCGATTCTTCCAGTGACAAAGGATATTTTTGGAAAGGGATCAGGAGAGACGCAAAGCTAAAAACAGTAACATTCTCAACTGGTATTCTGTGCAAAAAACCTTTGGGCTTTGAGAATATTAAAGTCGATGCAATTTTCCATGTATCAAATTCGAAAAAATTAAGGATTTTGCATTTTTTAGCTTGAATATTGATTTAAAAAAAACGAAAAACGGGCGTTCATGAAATATTTCTCTCATTCATTGGTTTCAGTTTAAAAAAAAAAAAAGAAAGTGGCACCTCCTTGTTCAGGACGTCATTTTCTATTCATACTGGCTTTTTCACTGCATGGGATTGGGTGCACTTCAAATTGAATATTGATCCTTACCTAACCATAAATTGCCTTCGACTTCTTAAGCTCAATAATCTTTCATTATCAGCTTTGTGATGCCGTCTAATAGTTAAAAGCTTCCCTTCAGCTGTAAGTACTATATCTAATCCGAAATTGAATCCTGTCCACCTCCACTTTTGGTAATTCGATTCCTGTAAAACACGACCGCACCGCATGCAATTTTTGAAAAAGATTTTATTGTCCACATCCTTCATTCTGTAAAAAATCGATGCAATTGTAGAAATTAAGGTGTTGAAAAATATTTGCTCAAACACTCACCCGTTATCGGTGGCATGATCTATTTTCAGAATAGAATTCCAATGCCCTAAGAGATAGGAATGTAGCCATTCCTGTGGAATAATATTGTCTTCTAGGATTAAAGTCAAATCGATGTGATGAATGAGGAGATGTTGAAATCGCAGAGAACGGAAGGCCTCTTCAAATTTCATACCCTCGGCAGTACGTAAAAATGGTGTAGAACTTTTTCTTTTGCTAAAGAATTTCTGGGGACTGATCTCTTGTTCTTCTTTCTGTTCTGAGTCATAACTGGGGAATAGATTAAGGAACATCCACGTTCGGAGTAGTGTGTACACTGAGAATTCAGTCTGCATTACGTACAGTTCAGGATCGGCTATTAATTCAGCCATTAAAGGCACACTTATGGCGCGAAGCCACTTCACATGTTTATTGTAGAAACTGAGGAGATTGACGAGTAACCAGTTGTAGGCAGCTTTTTTCACTGTTTGCGCCCCATACTGGCATGATGCCTCGTAATATTTAACTGCAGTCTGTCAAGAAAATTGTTTATATTATGCCAGATTTAATGAAGATAATAACCCGAAATTTACCTCTGCATTTGTTGTTTCAATCATCACTTCAGCACACTTGTCGATCATACTTTCCAGTTGAAAGAGTGTCGCTGTTGCTAATATTGACACCACATTAACTGGTTCTATCACAATTTCATCTGAGTAAAAGGAACCGAAAACTTTTTCCAGAGCTAAAATCACGAATTACATTATTAAGAAGACAAATGGAAAGAGCATTGTAGAGCAATCTTACATTCCACCGTTACTCTTGGATCTAAGATTTTTATATGCACGAAATCCTGAGCAGATTCCTTCCACGAACCACCGAACATACTAGAGAAATAGGGACTCTGACATAGGTAGACTTTGTGCAGATGCCAAACTTTACCAAGAGCCATAACCGACACATCCGAGTTCTTTTCCTCTTTGAACAGAGCTTGGTAGATGTATTGCGTTGTTGTTAACAGCTTTTTCCTGTATATTTCCGGTTACTTTGATATTACGATGTAAATCACATCAAAACTTACCGTTTAGGCTCCTGAAGGGATTTCTCAATGGCACTAGATATATCTTCTGTTGAGTCGTCATCCTCTCGTTTACGTTTTCGGCCTGAAATCAGGCCTGTCATGCTCCCCGCATAACTTAGAGGTTCTTTTATTTTGCTGACTATTTTCCCCATGTCTGAAATGAAAATTCATTATTAGTCTTTCAAATTCGTTGCATAATTTTGTGCAGACAATGTAAGAGCTCTTGTCACTTCTTCCAAGTGTAGCGTGCCTGTCTCAACAAAAATTGCACGCGAAATTATATAATGAAGCGCAAAATATTCGACTTAAAAACGATGATCAGCACAGCGGGAGATTTTAATTGGACGGCCTCGACTCTCGGGTAGAAAAATTAAAAGTATGACGTCATGATAAATTAGAGAGCAATTAGAGCTCACTTCGAAAAAAGTGGTACAACATAGTCTTAGTCTGTGTACACCTTAAAGTTTTCTATAAAAACCCCCTAATGGATATCCCATTCACTAATTTCTCATAGATGCCTATGCTAGTGGCCAGCGCCAATGGAGTTTAAGAAACATTTTAAAATTTCATGCCCTTTTTTAGCTCAGGCGGATGCACCTAAGCACTCCTGTTAAATTTCTGGTCTCATTTGGTGGCGAATGTTGCAATTCTTTTGTTACGCATTTACCACGTTTATGGATATCTCAACGGATTACGAAAGTGTGCTATTCAGGGGGGGTATACACAAGCTCCGGATCACAGAGGTGTTAAAATTACTTTTGAAAATCTTTAAACTGTGAGGTAATCCAAGGTTTGTAAAATTTCTTTTGGGTGGTGATGGAAGTCAAGCTGGAGGTAAGAAATTCAATGCTTCATCAGGTGTTATAAGAGGTACTTTCATGTATCTTTAAGTTGGTACATATATAGAAATGGAAAGAGTATCGAAAAATATTAATGACTAGAAATTTGTCGCTTCGTATCCGTCCCTCTAACAATTTTTCGGTGTGTTATCTATTCAAACGCCGATAGTTGCCTACACGGAACTTTTGCAATTTACATTGGCATTGACCTCCATTCAATGAATAGCGTCTGTAAGCTTCCTGATTATTTTTCACTACTAATGTCCAGAGGTCACAAAATATCTTTTAAGCGGTGTCAACTAGACCTCTTTCATTTTTAGGGTTCCGTACCCAAAGGGTCAAAAACGGGACCCTATTACTAAGGCTCCGCTGTCCGTCCGTCCGTCCGTCTGTCACCAGGCTGTATCTCATGGACCGTGATAGTTAGACAGTTGAAATTTTCACAGATGATGTATTTCTGTTGCCGCTATAACAACAAATACTAAAAAATAGAATACAATAAATATTTAAAGGGGCTGCCATACAACAAACGTGATTTTTTTGCTCGTTTTTGCTCGATATTGATAACGGAAACAGGTAGACGCTTGAAATATTCACAGAATATTTAGTTATATATTCACTTTCAAAATAAATAATTAAATTAAAATAAAATTAGTATTTAAGGAGGGCTCCCATACAACAGACATGATTTTTTTGCCGTTTTTATAGATAATGGTACGGAACCCTTTGTGCGCGAATTCGACTCGCACTTGACCGGTTTTTTTAAATAATTATATATTTATATTTCATTTATGTCCCAACTTTTTCCACTCTTAAAGTAATATTAATCAATGGCTTCACGGACCCATTAAGGATCATAGCAATAGATGAGGAAAACTTCTCTGTTTGTTGAGAAATTTTAAAATTCCGAACTGCAGTGCGTCCGGAGTAAAGCCGCGGGTAGAACATTATGGAGACGGAAGATTGCGCAGATTCTTGGACGTACGGAGGAAGTAAAGGATAAAGACCGGAAGAGCCAGAAACTAGGACAAAAGTAGATAAGATATGTGTAGAAAATGGAAAATGTTTTTGTAGATGAAATAAAGAAAGTGTTTCGATCACAGCAAGTCAACTTGAACATCGTCAGTGCCACGATCGATTTTCCTTGCACAGACATTCACAACGAGTAGTCACAAATTTTCTATAATTTCAATAATTTTACAAGGAAATTATTACGAATAAAAAAATAAAGGAGAATTATTTAGTTCAAACCGACACCCCAAAAAGAATAATTATCATGGACCAAGTTTTAATAGAAAGATTGGTCAGCTCCTAACGCTTTTTCTCGATTCTTTGCCCAGCGACGCTTCGCTTGACATCCTCCATCTTCTTCACTCAGTACTGCCAGCAATAAACACTTCACAGTGTATAGCTCTCGGGGGAGGCATCGCTAGGCTAAAAGTAGAGAAAAAGCGTTCATGGTCTTTCTTAGGAGCTGACTAGTCTTTCTGGTCGATATCATTTGTTTTTGCTATTTCTACAACTGAACACAAGATGGAAGCACTTGGTGGACGTGCTTCCACATTGTATTCAGTTGTAAAAATAAATAAGAATAGGTAATGCCTCGGGATATCAGGGGTCGACAGGGTGAAGGGGCGTGCGTAGAATTTGAGACGAATGGAGCTGGGAAGTGATTGGTAGAGTAGTTCCAGGTAGGAAAAAAGGGGGTACACGACCTAAGAGAGAGAGTGTTCTGTGAGATGCGCTCTAGAAGGTATTCGACAGTGTTCGGTACCTTGGTTTGATATATAAAATGATGTCCTATGAGGTGCCTGCCCAGCTTCATAAGTTTTTTTAGGAGTAGAAGATTTCGGGTTGAGATTGGCGGGGTGGCAAGGAAGTTTATTTCGATTATGTCAAGGGTGCCCCAGGGTTCAATTTTGGGTCCGAAAGTGAACAATTTCTTTCTTGTCAAATTTTCCGCACGTGCTCTCGGACGTTCAGGGAAATGTTTTATCGATTGCTATTCTGTATGCAGATGATACACTACTATATGCTGAGGACAGGACCCACAAGAAGCAAAAAAGAAAATTAAAAAACATTGCAGGTATTATTTGCTTCAGGATCGGTTCGGGCAGAGATCTGCCGGATATAGCCAAAAAGGCCAGAGAGCTGGAAATGTCGTGGGGGAAAAACAGCATAACCAGCGATTGCTGAGCTCAAAAATTTGGGGATTCATTTGAACAGCCTTGTGGAGCCATACCTTTACTGAAAGGAAATAATTCAAAAGACCAGTTTTTGGAATGATCTTTGCCAATTATAAGAAGTAAAAAACTGATGGAAGATTCCAAATTACTAATCTGCAAACAGTTAATGAAACTGGTGGTACCTCATGTCTTTCTTTGCGGTTTCTCCAACAGCGGCTGGGAATCTCGAGGTCCTTGGACGCGACATTGAGGTCTTGTGTTAATAAACATTATAAGAGTAGAACAAAAAAAAAAGAATTTCAATAGAGGCGATAAAATTGCTGGTACATGATAATATTCTCAAAACGGAAATATACCACCAGGACATTTAATCAGAGACTTTTATCTCTCCCACCATGAGGCTGGCCAAAGCCTGCTCGCGGCATTTTTTAGATGATGTTGATAAAAAAACGAATCGCCGAAATTTTACGGAATCTCCTTCTTTGGTAAATAAATATTCTAATGTTTTTTCTGAGTCTGCATCTAACGATATCAGTCCACTTCTAATCGAAATAATAACGTGCCCTTTCAACTACCAGCAAAAATTATAGGCTATAAAACTTTTAAAATAAATTTTCTCTTCCCGTCTTGTGGAGCTCGGCAACTAATTCTTAGTGCTTCTCATGTATGTCCGAATACTTTTGGATTGTTCTGTACCTGCACCACATCTCAAAGAAAATTTCGCTACCATGCAAAGCTATCTTTCAAGTGTTTACACGAGGGTGTGAGAAGCCGCAACCACGTCGTTTTCAGTAGAGCTACCAAGGAAATGCAACAATCAATCAATCAATTTGCATGATAGTTGCTTCGTCCAAACCTGGAGTTAAGACACACCACCCGCATGGTCACATCGAAATATCGAACATACCTTTTCATTAATAACCTGGCACACAAGGTAAGCCAGTTTACTTTCTTGGCTGACTTGTCTTCAAAACAACCGCGCGGTGTACATGAGCTTTATTGTGCAGTGGGTAAAAATCGGGGTCTTTGCAAACGGATCACTAGCTCCAGCTCCAGCAGATAGTAATGCCGATGAGGTTACGTCACAGCGTCCACACATGAAGTATAAGTCCAAAGCAGCTCACGAGTGTTGCAAAGCGATAGTTGAATTCGTTTAAAACTGTCTTTGGAAGCCATAGCCGTGACTCATTTGTATTCCATAGGACTGGGGACTGGGGCGATGATCAGACAAAACTCGCAGCGTTTTCTCTTTCTTCTGTTCGTTTATTGCGCGAACATGAAAGATCTTGTCGACTTTCGTAATAGAGTATTTTTAACGCCTACAGTTTACGGAACGTCTTGGACTTATCGGTGAAATGGGTCAATGTTTCATGGCCTCCAGTGATCTTTCATGATCTGTCATTTAGCCCTTTTCCGCTAAGTGATCCGGCAAACTTTAGACGTTGGCAGGAGCTGAGATGGATGATGTCACATGGTTTGGAACAATTTGGGGATGCGTGCACACCTCGAAGCGGAGCATATAAATATTTATTTGGCATTTAAATAGAATTGAATTGCGATAACCGCTTCGTGATCATGAATTGTGAATTATTCATGAGATGTTTGCGAATATCTCAAACGAAATTCAAGGCAATTTAAGGGTTATGGAGTGGAACGCTCGAGTAGAAGAGAAGACCACTTGGAAACTTGTAAGTGGGCTCTTCTATGAAGTTTAAATTTATGTGTGCGAATAGAAAAGATCACCAGTCACCAGGGATCGAGTGCGATGTATTTATGAAATAAGAAGTGTCCTCTGACGAACAAGCTGAACTTTTGTTCAATGAGATTTATACACTTGCCTATTCATAGTATGCTAATGGTGCATTAGTTGCTGGACCCTCGCCAGGAACTCAACACAAATGCAAAATACAGGGTGTTTGGTAATTAGTGGTCCTCAATGATACAGGTGATAAGCAGAAGTGTTAGGAAGAAAAAATTGTAGGAAAGGTGAAAGGTAAAGTTATGGCCGTGAAATTGGATCCTGGATTCTGTACCAGGAAGGAAGCAGACCAGTCTCTAGAAAGGTGTCAGCCGGATATACACACTTTCATTGGGTTTTTGGCTGTCTGCGAGAGATGGGAAATTTTCATAGCCATCGTTAAGAAAGACGACAATCTCTATCCAGTTACTCTGCTGAAGTTGAACAACGCAATGTGGCTTTGGCTGTAAACGACCTACACGCAAAGCATTAGGCATGTTGCGGAGCGTTTGGAGCTTTCTGAAGGGAAGGATTGAACGATCCTTTGTCGAGATCGAAAGCATCTATATCATCACGATCCCTATAGAAGAGTTATTGGAAGCTGACTACGAAAACAGGAGACAATTGTGTATACGGTTTTTGGGGCGTGATCTGAAAGATTATGCATTTTATGACAGGATCCTGTGAATGGATATATCTATGTTTAAAAGTGACGATAAGGTGCATGCTCATCTAAAGCCTTCTTCCAAATAACGTACACCATTTATTGCGAACAACACAAAAGGCCTAAAATGCTCGTTATTAATGATTGCACACCAAATATTAATTGAGGAGGAACCTTGGTGTCTAAATTCTACCATAGCCCTTGGATTTTCGTCTGCCCACTGATGCACACTATGCAAATTTCAAATTCAGTTTTTTGTTAAAGTTGATTCATCTGTGAAAAGTAATTTTAATACAAAGCTGTTATCATCTTCAACTTTTTGAAGCAGTCATTCACAAAAATCGATTGTTCCACCTTCAGTTGTCCCTGAGTCCACTGAAAGTGTTACGGATGCCCTGTTTGACTTCAAAATTCTGTGAAGATTACTTCAGTGTGCTCCAACTCTAACAACAATTGTGTGGCAGTAGCTATTTGTTCGGCAATTAAGGCCTAAGAAATGTTTTTTGCTAAAAGAAAAATTAAGGGACCTAAAAGCAGCTGCAAGAGCGTTACAAAAGCATCAACTAATTCACGACAACACGTCATAATAGTTAAAATTCAAAAGCCAATATATTGTTGAAAGGAACAAGCAAAGTCGTTGGGTAGTATGGAAGCTTGCGTGCCTCCCTTGAGTATCGACGTTTTGTTTTAATTAGGTCAAGCCAAGAAGGAAGACCAAAGTTTGACCAAAACGTTTCATTAATTACTTCCGTAACTTTCTGTGATATAAACGAAAATGCGGCGATTAACCATTAAAGTGATGAAAATTGAATTAGGTCATGATTTGGACTTTGTCTGTGATTGTTTACCACAAATTTCTATGCTTGCGACATAATATTTTTCACTTTTTTCAGATGTTTTGAACCGGTTTGCTAAAAATAAACTCATCGGAGTGAGGTAATACAAAATGTTTAGGGTAAGTTCACCGAGTGATGATAGAATTAGTTTGATAAGAAATGCCTTTCGATTGCTTGAATAAGTATAAATAATATTAAATTTTTTAAAAATGTGAAATTTTTGTGAGACAGAAGGAAATTTTTCCGAAACAACGCGGGTAATTTCCAGACGCTTTTCTGCTTACAAACTGCTTGCAAGTAAAGATTTTATCTAACTTATCTCGTTAATTATTTGCCTAAGTATCTTTTGCAACACCAACGAGAGCATAAATTGAGAGGAAACAAGAAAAATCGACTGGCGAAGAAAATGAGCCCCATATAACGCTATGATGTCACCCGCCGAAAATACCAGATGGAGAATGCCCAAATTACCTTCACCTGCCCACTTTTAATCGCGGAGGGTAAACAAATATCATATGGTGGAATTTCCGCAACACAAACCTCCTGTATTCAGCCAAATTCGAAAAAAAAAATTGTGAATGAAGATTTCTTGCGATACTAACCTTCACCAGATAAAGCAGCACAGGCACAGTTTTTAAGAACTCCCAGGAAATTCTACAGCCGCCTTGCCACTTAACCAATTTAATGCGATACTTATATCAATTATTTATTTATTTTTTATAAACAATTTTCCGCATCCAACACTGTTTACATTTTATAGAAATTCGCACTGCACTTTTTGACATTCGCACTGTCACATGCTAAATAAAATGTCATTTTCCCCACAGAACAGCAAACCATGCTCAAAAACCGGAATTATTTTTAATTGTTTTAATTTGTGACTGGCCACTACCGGCAATCGAAAATAAAGTTGTCACAAAAGTACAAAACGTACACAGAACGCACGTCAATCGACCGCCGCCTTCCAAAACCGAAACCGAATGTGAAAAATGGACGTCAAAACAAATTTGGAGAAAGGAAGTTGATAAGAAGGAGCGAGATAAAAGGTAAACCTTTCATTTACAATGCCTCCTATTTTAAACCTTACAATTTGGAGTTTTAGTACATAGTTTAGTACAATTTGATGCTAAATAATCCTCTAGATGGCTCTCAGCACGCATGGAGCAAAAACTGCGAATGTCATGCTTGACATTTCAATCGTGCAAGTCGTATGATGTCGTTGGTAAATATTTTCGCACTGTAATTTTGTTGGTGGGAAGAATTTGCGGATTGTGTTTTATGGAAAAAATAAGACCTTCCGATTAGAGATAATGTTACCCGTGCAAATTATTCCTGTGAAAAGTGTTTAAACAGCGAATTCGATCCAGGTGTAAAGTGACAATCTGCCGCCGGGACGTCATTTCACGTAATCGGTCTTCGGTTGTCTCCTCTTGAGGTTAATTCCCCCGGGCCAAGCACGTGAAGTAAAGAACTAACGCGATTCCCGACTAATTTCGATTTTAGCCCGTGCAATATCAAAAAGTATGTGCAATCCACCGGTCTGATAGTGATAAGTACAGTGTTAAGGTTAGTGGACATCGCCAGAGACAACTTTTCTGCAAGTTCCCCCGAACACCCGACGACGATCGCGGCCAATGGCCCCTTTTCGGTTTGTTATGGTCCCGCAGTGGTGATAAGGTTCGACCTTCGCCGTTTTGTTTACAGTGAAGTCAGGTGGGTGTTTTGCAATTTTTATAGGTGACGGGTACATAGGAAGATATGAATCAGTCTGATTTATGACGATCCAAAAATAATTTGTGGGGAGATTGAGTTCGCTCGGGTTGCGGGAAGTTTTGATTTTGTCCACCGCCCGGAAGAATTTTATTTGGAGCACATCGAACCAGTTTGATGGTGTTGTGTTTTGGCTCGAACGTGTTGGATCTGGCTGAGCTGTAAGGGGAATTGGAAAGTGGGACATGTTTTCCTTCGTCTCTGTTATCGCGGCGGGGAGTGTTGACAAGATATTTCCATAAATAATTTTCTCCTATATATTTAGGCTCGTTATAAATAGATAATGTGCAAAATTTAATGGATCTGCCGCTTGCAATAAAATTCTTTAAGTTCTACTCTAATGTTCGATGCCGGGGATTAATTGAATTTCTTTGCATTTGAACTTTAAATAATTTGCTTTGATCCTTTTTTGCTGTTAACGTACGATTAATAATAAACTAAAATTTATGACTAATATCAATCATTCTACCATAATAAGAAATTTCTGAGATAAAGTTAAAACATTTCAAACTATTCGTGAGCATATCGTCCATGTACAAAAGGATCCCGTAGAGTTCCGTAAAACGGTCTTTTTTGCGTGTTTTACTTGCTTTTACGCGGTCTTGTTTTGTAGAAAGGGGCAGAGATGCACTTTGAAATATATTTGAATAAGTCTTTATATTTTAAATTGGATTTTGTAAAGTTTATCTTAGTTTAATACAACACACATAGTTTTTTACGCGTATCCTTACTTTTACGCAGTCCCAGCTGTCTCCACATGAGCAATTTCTAGCGCATATCCAGGAACCAGCTAAGTAACCCTACAAGCCGCCACTTACAGCTATCCTAATCTAATCTATTTTAAGTTTATTACAACGTAATTCATTATGATACCACTCTATCCCCATTATATTTCCCGAGAAAGCACAACCTATTCCGCCAGCCAT
>QYTT01090478.1:16487-34211 GCA_006980735.1 Dasypogon diadema
AGGGGCAGAGATGCACTTTGAAATATATTTGAATAAGTCTTTATATTTTAAATTGGATTTTGTAAAGTTTATCTTAGTTTAATACAACACACATAGTTTTTTACGCGTATCCTTACTTTTACGCAGTCCCAGCTGTCTCCACATGAGCAATTTCTAGCGCATATCCAGGAACCAGCTAAGTAACCCTACAAGCCGCCACTTACAGCTATCCTAATCTAATCTATTTTAAGTTTATTACAACGTAATTCATTATGATACCACTCTATCCCCATTATATTTCCCGAGAAAGCACAACCTATTCCGCCAGCCATCAGTACTTGGAGCGTGGCATCCTCCTTGTCTCGGATCGAGATCGCGGTGCTGTAACGATGGAGTCCCTGTGCATGAAAGACTGAGATTATTGCTTTCTTCTTGAAGCCTCTGTGGATCTGATAAATGAGAGGCACCCTAGTCTGTCCTGTGTCAATCTTTTACTATCTAAGTAGATGAGTACCTCCGGAGGAATAAAGCCATTCCGATGCATACTTTCCAATAGAGCGAATTCAGGTAAAAATCACCCGAGATTAGGGTGTTGTCACTGTTATTTCCACTCGTTGTCTTTCTTATTTAGTGAGATAGTTTCAATAGTTCTCACAATTCCTTAGCTATTAAATCCTCCCAATTTTTTTTGGTAATTAACACTAAATAATAAATTATACAAAATCCGGTTCGAAGGACCACAGTATGAGTGACCCAGATATTTTTTATTTGATTCAAACGAACCACCTTTATATATCTAGCTTGAAATTCAACGTTACATTACCCTTTTAAGCTTAAGCAGTCGCCGATGATAAGGCGTCGTATCCGTTCCGGACGGTGGATAAACTTCCGAAAACAAGGAATTCGGAACTTTCCCCGTACATCCATAAAGAAAGCAAAATGACGAAAGTATTTATGACTCAGTTAGTTATCTTTGGATTTAGACTTGGCATGCTGCTTGCTGTGATTTCTTCTATATAATCATGACTTCTTCACTCTTACCTTTATCGTAGCGCCAGGCAACTTGACAGGCAATGAATGTTACCTTCTCACAAAAACCACCAATCAGTGGAATCGTCTGAGGATATTTACCTACGGTATATCGTCAAATTTAATTAATAATGCATTTTCTAAATGAGGCCTCCAAAAATAGCCTCCTGTTTCTAAGAATCCCCGGCTACCAACTGACCTCGCCGTTAGCAAAGTAAGGAACGTTTTACTGGACAGAAATCATTCCTCGACTTTTACGTGAAAAAGGCCACTTTACTATGTCAGGCGGGTGTTTCACAGGGGGCGAGCAAATTTCTGGGTAGTTTTGGTATTCAAATTGCCGAGAAAGGTTTTCCTGGTGTATATTTCTCCGCTAACAACGAAATAGCGTGCTCTGCGTTTTAATGACCTATTCCGAGGGGTATGAGTTATTTATTGGTGCACTGAACTCTAGGAGTACATGGGAAAAATAATCAGTGGAATCGCTTGGACGGCATGAAGTGACCATGACATGTGAATGTAAAAGTTTTATGAGGAATTCATAAACTAATAATCGTTCTGTAAAGACTTTGATGAACTGGTAGAACACCCACAGGACGACAAGAAAAAAGGACACTGAACCTGATTAGAAGGCAATTTACACTCAAGGACGGAATAAACTAATTTCCGAATAGAGGCAATGGCCGGCCGTGTGGCACGATGTAATTACCTTTGTGACTTGCAGCAAGGAGTGGGGGACACGTGGGAATAAATGGTTTTTACCAGGAGTTAATCACTGTTGTCACTAGCTGCCACGGCCTCAGTAAATTTGAAATGAGTTTATGAGCCAATACCCAAGTGTCGTGCTATTGGCACCTTGACCTTGCCAGGCTCTATGTCCTAAAAATAAACGGGATGAGCAAAAAAATCTGGGCAATGTACTAGGAATTTCGAGTGTGGGAAGGTTAAAGTCATGGTCCTCAACAGTAAACAACTTATGAACTTGGCGTCATACACAAAAAAGCTCCACTGAAAATGGGTTTGCGTTCAGTAGACAACTTTCTCACTCAGTCCAACCAATAAATCGTATCGCGCCCTTCTGCGCTAAGGACGCTCCACGCATGATATATAAAGCGAACGGAGCTTTGGGACTCGTCTACAAAAATTAGCATTTTACACACATTCACCCCATACCATAAAAAGTCGTGCGTACGTTGGAGCATCAAAGGAATTGTAAGTGTCTACCCGACATGAGGATGAGAGCAGTCAGGCTTGCAAAATACCCCGGAGCCAAATTGAGTCGATTTTCCCACACCCTGTTTCCTCTTAAAGCTTCCGAAATAAGCTGGCTCCTACACAGTCACGGGCTACCAACACATCCCTTCTTTGAGCAACTCTATACTAGAATTATTCTGGGAAATAGGAAACCGAAGAGGCGGGCATTCCAACGAAAAGGAAACAGTTGGTCCTCAGTCATACCACTACAAACGCAAACACAGGCCAAACCAACATACTCGTGGGCTTTTTAAATTGCAAACATTTCCACTTTCCGCTCTTGCCCCGTTTTAAACCATTCTCGAGGATGCAATGCAGGCAGGCGTCGGCAGTCATCGTCCTGACGGCACTCAGGTCAAAATGTGACCTTGGCGTTCTGTATGTGTGTGTGTGTTTGGGGATATACTTCAACCGCTTTTAAATTATTTAAGGGTGCGCTCTTCTCAACCACCCCCGAATTAACACGACAACACACCTTCGGTAAAGATAACTGGAATAAATTTATCACATGGTGGCAGGAGCTTTGAGGGAGTTCCAACCTCTCTTGGTGTTCGTGTGCTACTTTCAGATACCCATCCGTTGGAATAGTACTAACCGGCTAAGGGAAGGAAGGCGCTTTTCATCGCACATGGAATAGCATGCGATGCGAGTATTAGAAATGAAAAAGTTTATCTGTCTCTTTCCTTTTTCCGGTTACCCTCAGGAAAGTAAAAGGATAATCCACAAAAGCTACGACGATCCAGAATGGGATATAAATGGAAGAGTAAGTGGTGCCGTCACACAAAGGCAGCTACTGGGTGGGATGGATGGAGTTTTCTGTTTGTATCTTCGCCTCCCATTCAGTGAAATAAGTCACGTGACCTTCCACAAGGTCGTTTGTCCAAATGCAGCTTCGTAAGATGAATTTTGTTACTGGTGGTCCTCATCCTTGCCTCCTTGTTGTATTGTAAAACAGTTTTTACGAGAACTGGTCAGGAAAACCACAGCAATTGTACGTTTTTCTTTCCTTTTTTCTTGGCTGCATCTCGATGTAATTTCAAGAAAATTCAATTTGGGGGCGTCACTACAAATTTTATTTAGGGAAATTGTACTCGGTTGTGCTGTGGTCGATGGGATTAGCCATGTTGGTGATGAATTTTTGTAGAGAGCTGCGAAACTATTTGTTGTAGGGAGATTAATTTGATTCTGTGGGTTTTTATTACAAACTTTTTAAGGTTGACTGTGAATAACTCCCCCATGGAAAAACGAATGACAGACATTTGTGATTCAATGATTTCTGGAAGCTATCACACGTTTTGCATTGCAGGAACGACTATCTGCTTAAAGACCCGTCATTAAAAGAACGCGGGCATCTTCTATCTTTAAAAGTAAATTTTTCCGGAACTTCAAAAAATTTTGAACACGTAAATTATATATAGTATTTCTACCTATTTACCGGGTGTTGTCTAAGGTCAGGCAACAACTTTAGGATCTACACAGCACAGCATAGACAAAGGGAAATATTGGGAAGTGTAAGTCGTGAATTATTTTAACCTGACAAATGTTGCGAGTTAATCCACACGTCCAATACGTTCACATCGGTATGAGAATTGCATTAAAAGCTTCGTAAAAAATGAAGAGGCTCTCTTATGAAAAAGGCGCCTTCATCATGAACGTGTTACACTAAGATTCAGATGGGAAGACTTCTCGCTTCTATTAGGCTGGTGCTATTCCTGGATTTTTTTTTCTCGGGTAGATAAGCCAAGAGTATTGGTCTACGTCCCGGAGCTATCTCAGAAAAAAAAAAAGATTTTCTAGGTTCTGAAGGTGTGAGAAGTACAATAGAAGTTAGTTGTTTTGGTTCTCCACTACACCCCTCATTCAAACTTTGGCACTCTTCTGGCCATAGCCCAGCAGGAAATTAGGTAAAGTATTGCCGCTAGAAGTAATTACCCAATTGATGAATATTTCACAGGTTTTAATCGAAAAGAAAGAAAGAAATTACTTGATATAATTTGTTATAGAAGCCTGCATTACACTGTCTAAAAAGTAATGCGAAAGTGTAACCAGTTAGGGTGAATTATGAATTTTTCTTTCAAGGTCGAAATTTTGGGTAATGCACATAGTAACTTATTACCGCATATGGCTTTCAATGATAAATGTAATTGAGTTTGTAATCTAGGTGATAACTACCTTCACCTTACCAGAATTAATTACAGAACTAGTTCAGTATTGATTACATTTTCTGTTGGGAGGGAGTTGTACAATGATTGAGGTGAATATTCTCCAGTATTCATGTAATTTCCTTGTATACTTTCCCCTCGAATAATTCTTCGCTCTTTATTTTCGTAAATGTTGTCTGCAGCGCCTCAGTAGGCTTATTTTTCTGGTACGCATATTACAAATATCTTCATCATAATCTCTTAAAAGACCTAAGCTTGGTCATTCAATGCCTTTAAAAGCTGGAAAACTTTCTTGCTAGATCTTGCGGGATAAGGTTGATTCGCTGACTTCTTAAAAAGCTATCGAGAAATCTGTTTTTTATGCACATTAATCTTCAGAAACGAGTAGTTGTGACCAATACACTAGAAATTCCGGATCATCTAATCAATCACCATGTAAGGTACTCAGAGCGGATGGGGTTAAATTGCAGCTGATATATTAAGAAGTTCTAGCGCAAAAAATTAAAAAAAGAATACAGTCCTGAGAAATCTCAAGTAACTGAGCAGCTATAAAATTGCCTACACTTCAAACTAACATTCATCTAAGTATTTACATAAAAACGAACTAAGACTAAGATTTTAGATAGAGCTTCTTCTTCAGAGATTCGAATTGTCACTTCATAAAAAGATTGCATCTTTTTGCATGGCATCATCCACAAAGAACTCTTTGTCACCCTGGATTTCGTGGAAATCATGTCACAATCTGCTCTTCAGCCCCATTCATCATAAAAAAGTATTTATAATCTTCAGTTAAATAGTCCCGACACTGTCATGAATCCTCTTTGATGTCTGCGAAGTGCATTCTCTCATTTTTGTGACAAAATTAATCGATTTAGCGAACAGGAGGCTTTGCATTCGCATTAAAATCCATCATCCAAAATTTGACCAGTGAGTGAAAGTCACAATTTGCATTTTTCCACACAATTCAGTAGCCAAGAATATCCTTTCGCACCACCACCACCACCACTTTTGAAATTATCTTGCGCTTAAGTCAAAATGAAAAGTGATGAATGTTCCCTTGGCACATTTATTTCATCCCCAACCGTCCTGGACACTCGATGACCAACAAACAGAAAAGTCTGCCAGGAAGGAAAACCAGGTCGAGAGTAATAAGTGCCCATGGGGGTCATACACACGGGTCGATCCTTTGTTGAGAAAGAAGAGAAGTTTTCGACTAATTACAGAAGTTCTGCTTCTGTTGGCCTTAAAGTTGTTGTTGTTTTTTTTTTATCTTACTCTCTGCAGTGCAATTGGTTCGCTTCTGTTTTTTTTATTTTATTTATTAAGTAAATTTTGTGAATAATTCGTTTTGGATGAGTGATTTGCGTTGCATGCTAAGAACGATCGCCACCGATCGGCGAGAACGGTGGGCTGTGGGTGTCAAAAATATTCTCAAGGAGAACATGGCGATCATTAATCAGTTAAGAGGCGATTGATTTTTGGAAAGAGTTTGATGAACTTTTGAATAATTAGCGAATTGAATAGGTTCAATGCCACAGCCACGGTTACAATGACTGTTTTTTTCGGGATGGTTGATCAGACATGGAGTTCTTTGAATTTTTTGTTGTAGCTGTTGCAGGAAGTGAAGAGATTACGGCAGAGTGTAATAGGGTCTTAGGAATTAATAGTTAATCTTCGAACCCCTTCTAGGGGGTTGTTTCTTAGGAACGTATTGTTTTTTAACTCATCCATTTTGACATATAATAATTGAATGTTGAAAGCGCTTATTTTTTAGATTATGCATTGCGGTCCCTTAATCTATCTCCGAAAGTCTGAGGTCATAGATAATTTCAGCGGGCAACTAAGCCTAATGGCTGTGAAGGCTGGTGAAATATTGTAAAGACTTTCACAGATCCCTTCACAAATTAGACACGCGCTGAAAATATGGAGTGAAGTTTTATCACATTTTAGATACAGTTTAGAGGTGGCACCCTAATTTCTTCTGAATCTTAACATATAAAGGGTTTGGATTCAAAAATTAAATATGCTCATCTAGGTAAGGTTTCAGGTTTTTAAGCTTTTATGAATTTTTATAAATTTTCAAGAAAATAACTTTAAAACCCTTGCCGATGTGTACTTAGGTCTTGGAAAAAAGAACAAATAAATCTTTTTAAGGTGTACGAATGTGTTTTACTTTTAAAAACCTGAAAGCTTATCTAAATAGATTTACTTAAATTTTAAATCTAAACCACTCATATGCTTTTACAGTAAGGAGTGTTCAGTTATTAAGCTCAATCACTTGAAATCTATCTCTGATTCTGCTCATAAACAAAAGTTCCACAATCTGTTAAAAGGACCCTCAAATATCTTTGTTAAGCTTATCCCTTGGAATTTCCTTATATCTGTCCATAAACTACAGATTTACTGATTTTTATACAGAGGAAAAATTAGGCTACGATTTTTAGGAGAGAGTATAAATCGATTTGTACAAAAAAAAAAATGAGGTGCCTTTGATTTTAGTGAACATCAATGGTGCAACCCAATTCTTGTATGTGATAACATGTTAGAATCTATGTAAAGCAAAGGTTTCTGAGCTCAGGTTAACATAATACATAATACTTCATAGTTTGATTGATAACTACCCCAACTGGACGAATATCTGTTATTAAAATCACTTGAGATTTATTTCCGTTGAATTTAGGCGAGTTATTTATTTAACTAAGGTCATCGTTTACACGCGCAGTACAATCATCTACAAATCCAATCCTACTAACAAGATACATTTGCGCATAGTCAGCGTAAAAATGAGTCGTAACATCATCAATAACTTTGAGCAGGTCATTTATAAATAAACTTAAAAGCAAAGGACCTAGCACAGAGCCTTGAGGGTTTTTATTTCTAAAACCTGAGGATGATCAGAAAAAATCTGGATATCTGTTTACTACCCTGTTCTAGTACGTTGTTTTTTTTACAAAGTGTATAGACCAGACTAAATGGATGCTTCAAATTTCTAAAGAAAAGACAAACATACTATTTCCAGGTAGTTGCTCTTGTCGCAAATTGTATGATGCCGTGGAATTAATTAGTTACAAAAACTTTCTTGCAGGCACTTCAAAATTTCCCAAACTCCAGAAAAGCAGAAGCAAAAGGAGAGTTTTCTCTTAATTTTAAAATCCTATCAATGTGAGTCTTCATCATGCGAACTCCTGTTGAATTTCAAATTTTGCTCAGCACCTCAGTCTGCTCCAATTTCGCATTCACAAACTTTAATCTCATTGGAATTCCGCACGAATTCTACCCCATAGACATAAATTTATCCATAATGTCGCTAATCTTAATTAAAATTTTCCCCAAATTTATGGAGCATCTGTCTTCAAATGTAATTCCCGCACTCCGGCGGGCACATAATTGCCACTAATTCCCTTTTCCTCCATCAACAGTAAAGTCTGTGACAATCTGCAACTCACTTTGCGTTAATTTCATCGCTTTTAGCTGTTAAAACTTTGCCAATGCGCTACCAAATGATCTAATCCCGCTGCAACTCAATAATGGTATCACATTGCATCTCTGGGGTAGTGCAAATCACTGGTGCAGCTCAGCTCAGCTCTGTTTTATAGTCCCTCTCGAGCGGGTGCTGCACTGGCGAACTTTTCACATAACAATTAAAACACATTTGAAGCTTTGCAGAGGGAAAAATAGCGCCGGATAAAACGTTCCGATGTTGGCTTAATGAAAGCTGACGACCCGTGCCACAATTCATCTTCTTCAGCAACCTCCTGATTTCTGGGCTCCCGGTCCTCCCTACCACCCCGTCAGGGGAATCCCCTCCCATACGATAAGTTGTGCAGCTACATGTTCGGTGCAAAGCTGCGATTGGTGCAGCTTTAAAATTGTACCTCGGTCCTGGTGCATGTGCAGATTTTCTCTTGGACACCGGAGCAGTAAAACTCTTTGGGGATTTGGCGGTATTACTGCTGCTCAAGGACGTTTAAGGTGAAATCCGTTATATGCGACGATGTGCAACTGCACGTGAGCCACATGAACGGAGGGATGTGGGGGCGCTGGTAAATATTATGGCAGGTAGTTGGAACTAATTGCTGGCGTTAACTTAGGGGTAATGAGAGCCTTTCAAAGTTATTGGGACGAAAGACAGCAAGAATGTGGTTGAAGTCTGCAATTTTGCCCTGAACCACCAGAGATCCACATGGGAAGCGGATTACTTCACGACCTCTACAAAGGTCAAACGCATTTTGCGAACTACCGGATGAAATTATTAATGGGAAGGCGGTGTACAAATTGGAAAGCAGACGAAGGACTAGTGCCGATAGGAGGACTACATTTCCATTTAATAAAATAACCAATCCCATAAACAGTATTACGATAACTGTTCAGGGCAACCCTTGAGCCGCATGACGAAGAGTTTCCTCCTCGTTGGCATTGTTATTCCCCCAGCACACTATAACTACTTGCATATCCAGGCCGATGCGTTCACCTCTGACAGCCACAACTCTGGGGCTGTCTGCTGTGTAGCTTTTCAACGACTGGCAACTCACTTTATGACCGCGGTACCACCTAATACGCCAGCTGATGATCATCCAGCGAGCACCATTCTATGAATATTAAATTCTAAAACAGCGAAAGGAATGTGACTGACAGCTTGCCAGACGGCAGTTACTATCCGCTCGAAATGGCATAGAGTGCACTGCAAGGAGGATGCTGTCAGTGCCGCGGAGCAGGAGGTGGAATTTATTAAAAACTCCAGTGAATTCGACGAGTCCAAATGCAACAAATACCGCGAAGGGGGTAGTAATAGCATCTCGCAACTTCTCCATATTCCATCAGCCCCAGGATTGAGTGAGCTTATGCTATGTGAATTGCATACATCTGCGAACTACTTGAGAATTGCACGCCGCTCCAGGCAAGTGGAAAAGAATTTTATGCGAAATGACGGAATGCATATGTGGGATGCGCGAATGATAGCAAGGCTGAGAAAAGTCTCCAATGGTCTACGAACAGTAAAAGAAGCGAGCCTTAATCATCTTGTCTGGTCAATTCTACCGAAAGTCGTGAGCTATGAAAAGTGCCTCCAACTATTCTAACAGTCTATTGGAGATGCCTTCATCCTCTGTCCAGATGTACATCACTTGAGCTTGATAAAAATCCACTCAGAGGCTGATTACGATGAATAATGATGAGCGAGGGTATAATTTCCCAAATTGCAGCCATAGGAATCTTCAACGAAACTGGAATTGCCTGTTGCACGATGCTGGGGCAACAGTTATTTGCTGACAATTGCTTAGGTTAGTTGATTTGATGGGATGTCGAGGGAGACATAGGAAAACATTTGATCAAGGGGTTTCTTTTTTTTATTTTCACTATGGAGAGCAATTATATTGTATATATATTGAAATATGCCAACAGAAAACAATGTCTATTACGTCTATTGTTCTAAAAACTTCATGGAAATGTTAAAGTTGGTACTTTCAACCCCCTTAGTGGCACGGGCCGATATTTCAGGGATAAAAATCATCCGTAGGTATGACGCAATTATAACGAACTATTTATCTTAATTGTTGTGGTTTCACTAGGGTAAAACTGTTATACTGAAATTTGCTACAATTTAAATTTAAATTGTGTAGATATCAAGCCATCATTAGTTTTTAAATTTCTATGCTGTATGTTTGTCAAATCGCTATATGAGTAAAATAGTAAGTTTTTAAACTGTTATATACATCCATATCTCATGCGTAAGTACGATTTGTGCCATATAAATAATATGAAATATTATAAAAAAAACTTTGGAATGGTTGGAATCACTGAATCATTAATGATCATCAAGTTAATAACCAAGAGGTATTTCTCATTTGTATAACAGTTAGAAATTTAAAGGAATTCAGTAATTTTTCAACAAATGATTGATAAAATTTGGTACACTTCTCTTGACGTTAATTGTTGTGTTACATGTTACAACCGAGGAAAAGGGTGCGAAACTGTTATACGTAGCAGAATTTTAGTATTAATAATAGGAATTAAAAAGAAAAACAAAATTTTATAATGGTAAAAAAATTAATCAGGATGGTAAGAATCCGACAATTTTGCATTGACTTTGCGACAGAAATATTGTCCGCAAATTTAAACTTTTTTCATAAGAATAGTAAGGTCTACAAAGATAGTGTCCATCGTAGCCTTAGAAGATCTTTTAGATTTATTTGTGCTAAATCTAAACGTCCAATTTGAACAAAAGGGAACTTTTCACAAGCTTTGAATCTCAGATTAGTGGAGAAAGGGGCAAGACGGACGGTTCATTTATTAAAATCTCTCAAAATCGAATACAGTCAATATCTAGTTATTACCAATACTGAAAGACTTTTTTTTCATCTTTCTCTCAGTATAAGTATTACTCACAAGACCACAAGGCAATAAGAATTTTCCATTGAATGAACAATGGCTTAATTTTGACTAGGGTAATGTACACATTATTGTGTACCATTTAAATATTTACCCTTTTATATTGAGGTTGAAGGTTAATCCCTTCATTATGAATTCCATACGCGGAAAAAAAATGTTGATGGTGTAACCTTTTCGTAACTAGTGTATCAGGAATACGTGCACTCCCTAATAGAAAGGGTTGATTCACTTCTTCTGAACGTTTTTCGTTTGGAGCAGGTTTTAGAAAATAGGGATGCGTACAAAATAACATTCCTATTTCCAAAAGGAAGAACTGTTCATTCTGACAAAAAGCGAATCAAGAGAGTAAGAATAATAGATCATAAATATATGTACAGAAGAGAAGAGGACCCAATGTACAAATCTTATGATATGCCACATAAAAAGATGCTCAGATGAATTATCTCCGAAATTCACGCACAAATTGCAGATTGAAAAAAAAAATCTTCAATAAATTTTATTACTTATAGCTCGGAAATTGTTCCAACATATCGACACTGTTATAAAATAGAACTAATAAGACATAATTTGAATTTCATATAGAAAAGATTAGATTTAAATGGACAGAAGTAAAAGCAAAATGATATCTTTTATATATTTTAAAAGTACAATTTTAACTAGCAATTAAATAAACAATTTGATACGACTAATTATGTTAGGTGTAACTGGAATTTCGGTTCTAAGGCATTATAACAGTTTTTATTTCATTTGTTTTAGACAAAGATAGTTTACTGAAAATACTTTTCCAATGTGCTCTGATTTCCAAAGTGAATTTGCCTTACCTATCATTGAGATAGTTGAGTTAGAAAATAGCTACCGAAATGGAAAAATCATTAACTGTTATACGATATAAAATGACACTTTCAGGCCAAGTTATTAGGAAGTTTTTCTTATTTATCTCGGTCAATAAGAGCCGATAAAAGCTATTCAAACTGTCACGTTTCCTTGCTATCAAAATCAATCTCAATGTTCAAGAAATTGATGGCGTCATTTTCCTTCTGATTAAATTTAACTTCCAATTAACACCCGAGTAAGTGTCACCATCAATGAATGGACGTGACTGTGTGTCAATTTGTTTTGTAAGTCAACCGAAGTGGAAAGGACACCAGTATATCCACCTCTTCCTCAAAATCATAGAGACACCCTGCTCGAGCTATGTGATTTGTTTGCCATTAGCTACGGATTCGTTATTAACGAGCATAGCCGAGGGAGAAGATCTAATATCACGTCCCAATTAATGCTTTTCTCCTATTGTCTTAGTTCCTGTGCAAATAATCGCGACAGAACTAATTTAATTAAACCACTTTATCAGGATGTCCATCCGTTGTTCCTCTAGTTCTCTCCTCTGCCCGTGGTGGTGTCTAGTTATTCTGTGGCACCTGTGTATATAAATTAGCTGGAAGAAAGTGCAACAGTGTCATCACAGAACAGTGAAAGGACGCTAAGGGTATTTTTTTCGGAGAGGAAAATTAAAACACAACGAGGGTGTTGGTGTAACTGGAGAAAATGTATGCCAAAGGTTGCATCTTGGTGCCCACCATCTCCGTCGAAAGAAACGCAGAACAATCTCAATTAAGTTGGTGCTGTAAATCAACAGGGATAAAATTCCACCCACACCGCGTACTATCTACCCCTTCAGCGACTTTTGCAATCAAATTAGTTCGGGTTGAGAGCAGATTTTTCTTTTGAGGTCGCTTGTCGTGGTCCCTTTGCCGCCCCTGGATCCTTTAACTCTGCTCAATGGACTATTTGTCTTGTAAATTGGTCTTCTAAGGAGTTTTATGCGCAATTCTGGGAGTCAGTAACTTCCTTTAAATTTCCAGCGAGAGTGGGTCGAGGGAGGGTGGTTTGGCGTCCTTTGTAACCTCTAAGAAGTATGTCACGACTTGGAAAACCTTTTTTCTTTTTGGTATTTTTCTGCATACTTTTATTCGATCACTAAACACCAGAACTCTGATTTCTTGAGCTAGCGAAATTCAAATGAAACTTTTGATGGGAAATCCAACGAATTGCAATTTTTCATTTTTCATTTTACAAGTTTCCTTCGCGGCAGATTGGAAGAACCCACCTACAAGATGAATTCATTGGCATTGTCTTATGAGCCGGAGAACTTTTGCACATTTTACAATAACAATTTATTTTAGGAGCGTTCAAAAGTGGCTTCAGTGCACTTGAGTGCATCTCGAAGGCTGCAAGTGACCCGAAAAATTGGAGTCTGTCTGTCTTCCTTTGTCTTCTGCTCTTGTTTTACGTCGCCATTATTACGACAACATTTTTCCAGAGTTTTTGATTTTATGGCAATTTTTTTTCTTGTTTTACTCCAGAATGTCTCCTTTGCTGGGTCTCCTCTACTCATGGTCTATCTTGTAAGTGACATAGGAACTTTCTTTATCCTGAACATGAATCGAAAGACTCTTGTTGGACGTTTAAGTTTTTCTTATTTCCTGTTAGTTTTTGTTTTGTTCTTGAAGGGACAGAAGACATTTTCTCTTGGGAATATTTTTTTTTGGGGAGTTGGATCTTTTCCTGACAATTCATTGATTTTCATTTGTGGTCTGTACCTTCCTTACCTTTGTTTGTAAATGCATTAATTAAATAAAATGAACGGAATTTGCAAAAAAGTTCGTCGTCCAAATGAAGAAAGAGTGTTTTTTCTGATACTAATTTTATCCCTCCTTAATATATTTTATTCGGTCTATTTATTTTAATTACATGCTGAAAGAGTCCTACGCAGAAAGACACTACTACGTAGTCTGTGCGTTGGTACTTTTTGCCAGTTTCGACAGTTTTGGATCCAAAATGAAATTCAACCATGTTCTAATTTTTGCAATATTTATATTTCTATTACTAACTATAGAGGAACAATCATTAATAATCTTAGCTAGTATCTTCGAGAAATATCTTGGATCTAATTACAAAATTTACCATCGCCAATATGGTTTTCGTACCGAGCGCTCAACTAATGACTTGATGACGTTTCTTACTGAACGCTGGCATCAATCTTTTCAAAATTTTGGTGAATTGGGGGAGGATGTACTTGACATCTCAAAGGTGTTCACAAAGATTTGGCAGCCTGTCTTTTTAGCTGACTAGTCCGCCTGTGTTACTTTGAACAGACTTATCTCTAACTCTTATAAAATCAATACCGATGTACCGCAAGGTTCTATGTTGTCTCCTATTCTTTTCTCTCATTTCGAGTTCAATTCATAGCTTTGCTGACGATAGCATCCTTGACTTCTTGTACTCATTTGAATTAGTTGCTGACTCTTACAGTAAACCGCTGACAACGACAGAGTACGCATGATTGGATCACTTAACGACGACATTGCGAAAATTCCGTCCTTGAGAAAGTTATAGCAGAGCAGTGAAATTTTGTGAATACTGCTTAAGCCGAACTGTCTGAATGTATAACAGACTACTATCTTCTATTTTCTACTGAAAATCACTTCACTTCCTAATTCCTTTATTCACTTTTCTGCTTCCTTTTCCGTCAAGATTGTGCAATGACATAATGGGGCGCTCCATAGGCTTTGACTACACCGTAAAAAACTGTTCCCTGAAAATTTCTTATAGAACTCGACAGTTTTCGCTGTCTTTTTACCTGTCTTAGCTGCCAAAATTCCTCCTTCTAGCCGAATTTTGGCGACTTGCTATATTTGCAATCATAACGTCATTCTAATTAATATATTTGTGAGACTGCCTAAAACATAAAGAATTTGAAATCTGTGAAAAACTTGGGAAAATCTCTTGAAGGATTTTTATTTTTTACCACTTTCTGCAAATTACCCTTCAATTTTTTAGCAGCATCAAAATATAACAGCTAAAAAGTCTAAGAACTGAAAATTTTAAAACTTTAAGGGAATGGAAAAATAAAGGGAATATGTACCTGACTAAGCAAGAATTCTTTAATTTAATACTCCCCAAAGCTCTGAGAGTTATTGTACTCCCCTAAAATGTTAAGTAAACACAATATTCACAGTGAAATTCTCTTCAGTTGATACCTTCCCAGCCCCTCTGGTTGAAGAGGAACCACTTTCATTATCATAAAACTGACATAAAACCTGGAAATATTTCCAAATCTAATCGAACAAATGCAGTTGGAAGTTATAAATTTTCCACCGCATAGATCCCCCACCACCTGGTGTAAACTCGCACACTCATTTCATTTTAGTAACCGAAAAACAAACAGAAAGTGCATAACTTGGAAACAACTGGTATACGTTGCCATAAATTCTCTATATCAGTTAAATCGACATTATAAAAAAAAAGTTTAAGAAAACAAACGAGTTTGAATGTTTTTGGAAGGAAAAGGACAAAAAAAAATAGGGGAAAACAAGTATTCCTGTGAGTATCATAAAATTTCCTGTATACCCAACTCTCACCTACATTTTATTCAGGAGACATTTTTGCATTTGCATTGGAGCAATGTTGCAAAGGGGGGTAGGGTAGATTAAAAAAGGACACCATTTTTTTTTATTTCTGCGCAATAATAAAATTCCTGAATATATAAAATTGTGTTATATAAGAAATTTTTATGTTTTTCTGAACGCGTTCTTGTAAGGCGAGGTAGACTACTTTTAAGAGTTTCACTGAAGGTCTCAGATTGTTCCCCCCTTTTTATTGATGGCCTACATACTCAGTTTTCTCTGTTCTATTGCGTATAGATGCTTTTTTATTGCTACGGTTAGGGGTCCTGTTATATTAATTAAACGTAATTGAAGCATTTCAGAAGTTTTAGTAGCCTTCTGATTCCTTATCGCAAGATTTCTTTGTTTTATCCTTTAGTATGCGTACTATGCCCTTGCTTGATTCATTCCACCATATGTAAATCCTTATATTTTTAAAAATACCCAATTTAATTCAATACAAATCTTTGTATTGTAGTAATTACGATTTTTCGGCCAGTGATAGACGTCGTTGAAAGCACTTTTGGGCCAACATTAAAAATAGATAGCGAACAATGACTACTGATCATGATGATGATCTGATACTCTGTTGTGTCTAAGGTTCCTATTTCATGAATATTTTAGCCTTTAAAAAATGTCCTTCATTAAAATTCAGAGTAGTTCATTAATGGAAGATATGCGATACAAAACATATCTTGGAGCTTTTAGCATCTTAAAGTAAAATTGAAGAACATCATGCTTCTTTTGTATTAACGCAGTATTGAGATTAGCCAACCCTAAAAATGCAGGCGTCTCCATTATTTAGAGTTCACCAACATAAAAAGAACCAGAAAAAAAACGGCTTAATGGATTCCCTTTTGACCTATCCCAAGGAAAAACAAGTAAAGCACATCTGAGTATCTTGTACACATCAGCTTTTCCCTCAACATAAACAAGAAAAAATTCAAGGGACCTCATGTCCTCGCATCTCTGGCACAAAATGTCAGGGGAATTTAACATGGAGGGGGTGAGAAATTGTGTTTATCCACGTTTATTACTAGTTCAACTAGAACCCAGTTAGATACATGTTGCCTTGGAAAAAATGAGACGCAAATGCAACTGTTTCCAGTTTATGGTTTTGGTAATTAATATCGTGTGGGGTAAATTGGATGGGTGGGTGGTTGTTCAGTTAGAGGTGGTCTGAGTTTTCGCCCCATGCACATATTTACTACCCTTAACATGGCACTAATCCTGTTGAGCGAGGGATTCGATTTCTCGCTAAGTTGCCATGGTTCACCCCTTCTGAATAATTAACTCCTCATTTCATGCACTTCATTTAAATTTTACGATGGCTCCACTTTGGGAGTGCAACAGCAAAGCTGATTGGATCCCAGGGAATTAGTTACATGTTTATGAAACAGGGCAGACGGTCGAATTGTCGGTTGGGGTTGGAACATCAAAAGGAGTTAATTTTTCCTACCCTTCCATCATATTTTTTGTTGCCCGGGAAAAACTAATTTCCAACTTTGAGTGAACCTTCGACTAACTTCACTTCATGAATCACTTAAACGTGACATCGAGGACACCAGTACCGAATGCACTTAATTCAGTTGACTTAACGTTTTCCAGTACAGGACTGGAGCGACTCTATTTCAGTCATCTCCCAGAGCTCATTTCAGTGCTGAGCACAAATAGCATCGGTAGCATCCTTTGAATACAGTGTGCTTCGAAAGAGGGCTGCCTTACTACTCTATGACATCCTTGAAATGGTAACACAAGAAATGCAATAAATTAGAAAAATTCACTAGTTCACCATATTTCACATTCGTATTGAGAACTTTAACAAACAGGGAATGCAAGACGTGGTGAAATTAAATAAAATTTTAATGGACTAAATGCAAGTCACGAACATCCTTGTAGTGGCAGTTTTCACGGTTATCATAAGGTCGTTTACGTTGCTGTGGACGGGGAGGCATCAATAAAAGTCCCCCTCCTTTATAGTAGTAGCACATGAAAGAGCGTTTTTGATAAATTTGGTTATATTTAGAGCTTTGGGACACGTTAGAAGTTAATAAATTTCGAAAAAGGGATCTCTATGTTTTTGGAACACAAAATACTTGATTTATTTGTGGTTGCTTCTGTGTAAGACGAACAAAAATTTAAAAACAAAAAAGAAACATAAGTAAGTATAACTCAACTGTGGACCTGAAATACGCTATGAAAGCCGTTCCTTCGGCTTCAAAATTGGATTTGAAATAAATGATTTCCGGAATAAAAAATCGAGAGAAATAAATATAACAAAGTAAAAGTGGATAAATTAGCACGTAAAACTTTCTATCTCGTAACGGAAAGCTTCATATACTTTTGTACCAAAGTCATATGTCGTATAACACCTGGCATTAACAAAACTCAATACCTGTCCTCTTTCAGAACATTTTATATCCGTAATAAAACGGAATAATCTGAAGGTCAATCATTTTACAATAGAA